>PVKP010002093.1:0-130139 GCA_004027715.1 Plecturocebus donacophilus | reverse complement strand
CCAGTGCCCCATAAGCTGGCAAATGGGACATGGCTTGGTGGGTGGACGAGGCTGGGGACAGGTTGAGGACCAGTGTCCTTCTTTTCCACATTTAAAGCATGCCCCAGGAGGAGGGCGAGAACTGCCCTTTGGCTTTTGGGTTCCTGCCGGCCTCAGAGCGGCAGCTAGCAAAGTGACCTTTTGCTTCATTCGGGCTTGGTGGACTGCCTCAGCTGTGTCCTCCCTGGCATTAAAAACTTTAAGGCCATTTTTACCAGGTCTTGTATGGGGGTTTCCGGACCCTCCTCTACCTTTTTTAATTTCTTTTGGATATCAGGGGCAGATTGGGAAATGAAATGAGAGGCCAGGACAGTGGCCCCATTTTGGGACGCGGGGTCTAGTCGAGTGTAGCAGACTAGTGCTTCTTGCAAGCGACCAAGGAAAAGGGTGGGGTTTTCGTCTGCCCTTTGAGTGATTTCCCTGAGTTTGTCATAATTGACAACTTTGTTAGAGACTATATCCATACCCTTAAGAAGGTACTGGATCATGAGGTCCCGTTGGGGTGTGTTGGACCTGTGGCCAGTTTGATAGTCCCACTGAGGGTCCACATTGGGAATAACTTCAGTACCCACAGGAATCTGATTGGGGTTTATGGCATGGTCCCTGTCTGCTTGATGCCTGGCTGCCATGAGGATGCGCTCATGTTCCTCGGCAGTGAGGGTGGAAGTGCAGATGACACATATGTCGTGCCAAGTGAGGCTGTAAGCCTGGGTGAGGTACTGGAACTCCTTGATGTAAGTAGAGGGGTCAGCTAAAAAAGAGCCAAGCCTGCGCTCGATTTGCGACAGATCCTGGAGGGAGAAGGGGACATGCACTCTAACCAAACCTTCCGCCCCAGCCACCTCGCAGAGCGGTGCCAGGAGGGTGGGCTGGTGTGAGCGGGTATGGGCTGCCACTGGGGAAGTAAGAGAAGGTGGGGCCTCTAGGGCGGGAGGGCAGAGGGAGCGGCCACAGGGGAAACAAAGGGAGGAGGAGCCTCCGAGGCGGGAAGCACGGAAGGAGTGGCCACCGGAGAAGCAAGAGGAGGTGGGGCCTCTGAGGCAGGAAGCGCAGAGGGGGTGGCCGCTGGGGAAACAAGGGAAGGTGGAGTTTCTGAGGCGGGAAGCGTGGGGGGAGTGGGGGAAGGGCTAACGACCAGTGGTAACTGGCGGCTGGGATTGGCGGGAGGGGACAGATGGTCAGGCAGATCCTCCTGCGTTGAGTAAGGCAGGGGAGAAGTAATGGAGATAGCGGAGGAGTTTTTACGAGGAACCTGGGCCAAAATACATATGATACATAGAGCAAGTGGAACAAAGGTCCGGGTGAGTACGGAGATCCCAAAAAGCCTGTACATAAGGCACCTCGCGGTCCTTGCCTGTACGGTGGCAGAAATTATCAAGGTCGCGAAGGACGTTGGAATCGAAAGTACCAGTCGGAGGCCAATGTGACTGGTTATCAAGCCAATACTGGGGCCATGCCACTTGAGACAAGAAGATGAGTTTCTTCCATCTCAGGGTTTGCGAGTATCCCAATTTGGAGAAGTTTCGCAATAAACACCCAAGGGGGGAGTTAGGGGGTATTTTGGACTCCGCGTTCCCCATGGCGTGCGCAGCAGTGATTTCCCTGCCAACGGCTGAGTAGATGCAAGAAGAGGCGTCCCCCTTATGCTGCAAGTACCCAGAAATTTGGAGGAGGGAAGAGTCAGAGAGGGCGTCCCCTGTCTGGCGGTTCCCAAAGGCTCCTGGAGCCTGGTTGGGGGACCCTGCTCGGGCCGGCCGGCGCTTGGCGAGAGGTCCGTGGACTTGGGGTTGGGAGGGACTACAGTGCACACCACGGGGAAGGAGAGGCAAGAAAGAAAAAATGAACTTACCTTAGTCGGAGTGTAGAGGTGTTGGATCCAAAAAGGGGGGGGGGGTCGCCGGAGGAGGGGGCTGCGGCCGGGCCGGCAGCCCGCACTCCCGGGTTTTCGGCACCACTTGTGCAACCCCCGGTTGTGGGACCCCAACCCACAGAGGCAGGCACCCAGTAGACACGAGGCAGGACACGTGTTGGCCGGTACTGACTTTATTGGGATCTCCGGGCGACTCAGGCTGGCAGGGAGGAATCGCGCACGCTTTCTTTGTTTGGTCGGCTTTATAGGGGCAGAGGACCTGGGGCGGTGGGAGAGCAGAGGTGGCGGGTGATGATTGGTTAGTCCCGGTTGCCGGGCGGGGAGTTCGCTGGACGGGAAGTTTAGTGGGCAGGAAGTTAGGGGAGAGCTAATAAGGCAGATGGTGATTGGCCAGGTTCTAGGCAGGAAGTCTGCTGGGCGGGAGCTGAAGGGGCAGGTGGTGATTGGTTAGGTGGTTGCTAGGCGGAAGGGAGCTGGAGTTCCTTCAGCCGGGGTCGTTGTGCTGAGTCACATAAGGAATTTAAGCACTTTCCATGTGGCCTCCTTGCGGGGGAAGGGCTTTCCTTATCAGGAGTCGGGCTCTTTCCACATGGCTGGGGGATGGGGCCAGAAATTCCCCTACCAGACATATACCTATGTAAGAATCCTGCAAGATCTGCACATGTACCTCAGAATTTAAAGTATGATTTTAAAAAAAAGAGAGAATGAGGTTTTTGAAGAGCTTGTAAATTATTTTTCTTTACATGTTTGGTATAATTCATTAGTGAAGTGATCTGGGCCTGGGCATTTTTTATGAGAGGTATTTTTAATTACTAATTCAATCTCTTTGTTACAAGTCTGTTAGAAATCTTTATTTTTATTTTTTGAGTCATTTTCAGTTGTTTGTGTCTGTCCAAAAATTGCCTCATGTCATCTAAGTTATCACATTTTTGACATAGAGCTGTTCATAGTATAGTCTTATAATCCTTTTCATTTCTGTAAAATCTGTGGTGATATTCTCTTTATTACTGAGGTTAGTAATTTGAGTCTTCTATCTTCTTTGGGGAGAAGAGAAGGGCACAAGTCAGTATAGTAAAAGTTACTCAATTTTGTTGATTTTATTATTTTTTCCATTCTCTATTTTTTAAATTTGTCCTTGAATCTTTCTTACTTTCTTCCTGCTGTTTGCCTTAAGTTTGCTTTTTTGTTTTTCTGTACAGTGGAAGTTAGGTTACTGAATTAAGGTCTTTCTTCTTTATGGCTATAGGCATTTATAGCTATCAGTTTCCCTCTAAGAAATACTTTAGCTACATGGTTTTGATATGTTGTGTTTACATTTTCAATCATCTCAAAACATTTTCTAATTTCTCTTGTTTGCTTTTCTTTTACTCATTATTTGGGAATGTGTTGTTTAATTTCCATGTATTTATGAATTTACCAAATTTCTTTTTGTTATTTCTAATTTTATTCTAATTTTAATCTCCACACCTCTGCTCTGAAGCTGAGGATGAGGAACCAGACCCACTCCTACCACAGTGAGGCCCCTGATCCAGAAGTGGGGTACTAGGTAGAATGTTAGTTCTTGGTTTTTCTGGCTAACCCTTCCCAGCATGAAGTCTCTGCCTTACAAGTGAGCTTAGAATAGGGCAGTCAGGTCCAGTATTCTCAGCCTTCTGCACTTAGAGCAGAGCTTTTATCCTATGAACTGGGAGAGGGTAGAAGGAGACTCAGACCTGTAGGCTATGACATCCGGCAAGGAGTTTCTATATTATGCAGCTGGAGGGACAGATCAAGGATATTGGTGGCCTGCTCCTCTCAGAAGGAAACTGTAGCCCTAGAGTACGAGCTGTCTTTTGACCATGCCTACCTGTAGTCGAGCTTCTGTCATACTGAGCTGGCACAAGAAAGCCAGGTAATACATCGTGGCTCAAATGTTGCAGATGCTAGCTGGTCTTACTGCAGTTTAGATTTTCCTGAAAAAATGTTTCTACATCAGTTGTATGATCCATACCTGGACAATTTAAATAGTCATTTTATAATTTTATTCAATTATTGTTGGGGAGTGTGTTCATGGAGCTCCTGTACCACCATTCTAGAAGTCAGGATCCTAGCTTCCCTTTACAACACATTTGCCTTGGTGTCATCATTGTCTGCTTATGCGTTGGTCTTTTCTAGTAGACTAGTCCTAAACACTTGGTGTCTGTGTTTAGGACTGTGTCTTACTCTTTGATGTGCTTCCAACACCTATTCTGATGCCAGGTGCTGCACATGGCTAGCCAGCTTTCCCAATGCCATTTATTAAACAGGGAATCCTTTCCCCGTTGCTTGTTTCTTTTTTATATACATGCTCAATAAAGGCATGTGGAATGAATCCAAGTATGCAAACCTCTGGAGTTTCTCAGAGATATGGCAGTGCATTGGGGGAGGGTATTCCATTGACAAGAGGAACTTGTTGAGTCTCCTGAAATGTGATGGTGAACACCCATTCAGTCTGAAAGTCCTATGTAGTCTACTCAATGGGCTGTGTGGCTCACATGTGAAAGTCCTCAAGTATATCTGAACTGTCCAAGTGACTGTAAGATTGTCTATCAATCTGGAAAAACTAGAGAGATGGGAATAACATCCATAAACGTCATTCCAAGAAAAGAAGGTAGGCCTTAAGTCACCTAAATTCCTGCTACCTGGCTTCAGGCATGTTTTTGTCCTCCAGAGACCCCCAGGGTCTGGAATAAACTAAAACCTGATGAGAAATGAGTTTTTCTCCTTGAACACTGCACAGTTAGAAGCAAATTTTATCAAAGAGCTAGCATAAAAATGGGGAAGTTGCATGTGGTAGACTGCACTTAGGGACATCTCTCCAACTCCAAACAAATCCCTCCTTTTGAGTCATGGCCACAGTACCAGGGTGCACCCCCTGTGGCCAGGCCCTCACAGCCACATCGGTGTAGCTGGGACAGCCAGGTTCAACTCAGATAGACAACAGTCTGCGTGCTGCTGCAACACTCTCATATTAGTATAGTGCTCTGCAGAGAAACTCTACAACCTTGCTTCTGAGGTCCCTGTGGCACCCACAAAAAGAGATGTTATTCTCTCAAAAAATTACCTATTTGGCTCAATACAGCCAGCATCAGATTGTCTCACTAGCATCTTTTTTGAAAACATATTTATTGAGGCATCACTGACACACAAAGAACTGCACACGTTGACTACTTACTACTTGATGCGTTTGAATATATGTAGACACCCATGATGCACCACTACAATCAAGGTTACAAGCATATCCATCACCTTCCAGAGTTTCCTGGTATCTCTCTGTTATTTGTTTGTGGTAAAAATAATTGGCATGAGAGCTACTCTCTTAATAAATTCTGAAATGCATAACACCTTGCTGTTAAAACCATTGACCCTGTGTTTTTCACTTGCGTCTTTCTACAATATTCTTCTGCTGCTGCTAGCTGCTCACTAGTGGCCTCTACTGGCCCAAACTGCCTTTATCTTTCCCTCTCACTAGGCACAGTGGCAGGGATGTGGGGGCCTTAGAATATTTTTGAAGCAATAAAATATGTTCTCTGAGATCTGTTTGAAATCTGTGTCACCAGACTCCAGAACCTGACAAGTGGACCCAGAGAAAGGGTGAAGCAGTCTATAGCAGTCTATAGAGAGATTGTCAGACGCCTAGTGGAAACAGAACAAAGAAGACTTGCTACCAGAGGGCAGACCCCATGCAAGATCATGGCAATGGACTGTCCTTGTCTATATTTCTCACTGCTTCCTGCAGATTATCACAGTGCTCTGGCTGCTCCTCTGGTCAACTCATCATGTCCTCTGTCCTGATTATCTTTAGCAGCTTCTGTGGGAGGGAAATGGTGAGGAAAAGTCTCACTTGACTAAATCTTTTTCACCACTTACTAGCTATGAGATCCTGGGGAAGATAAGTGGTCTCAATCAGCTCTGGTCTCCTTATCTGAAAATAAGGATACCTTTTTCATATGATGATCATGAGGATTGAATGAGGTCTTGCCAATGCAACAGTTATCAACAGTTTGCATAAACATAAAACTGTATTTTAAAAAGGATTAATATGTTTAGTTTCTAGACTGACATGAATTTATAATTATGAGCTGGGACAGTAACAGCTCAAGCTTAATCTATGTTAAAATGGTGATTTGACTCCCGATATAAAGTAATATTTATTTCAGACTACTTGTGGGATAGTATTCATTTAAAATAATGATTAACACCATATGTTCTTTATTCTAGCTCTTTTTATAAATACACATGTGCATATTTTAGCTTTGAATGGAATTTTGTGGTGATTACTAAATCTGGTGTCAAGTACTTATGAAAATTATTCTATGTTAATAAGCCAGTCCAGCCTAGTTTATAGGAACACAGTCAGAGCTTTTGCTCTCTCTAGAAAACTAAACAGCATATGGAATATATTAATGGTGCTAAAAATGAGTAATTATGTTCTCAATTCTTTTCCAATAGTGATTTCCTGTAGGTATAGCCCAGAGCTTTTCATATTTGTGTCTCCATTAATTTTAACTAGGGTGTCTGCCTGTTAAATATATGTTTAATGAATGAAAGATGAAAGAAAGAGTAAGGAAAGAAGAGAATAAAGGCTCTCTGGGTGGGGTCACTTTCTTAAATAGCTTCTTCTTGATTTAGGTGCCCTTACCCCAGCCCAAAAAAACTGTATCATAATTTCCTCATCTATTCCCTCCATGTTCAGCTCTTTGAATGCTATTTTTATAATTGTATTGACACCCATGAACAATGTAATTAGATAACTTCGTGCATGGCATTTCCTTATGAATAGCATTTATTTACTTTAGAGAAAAGTATTATGTCTTAAAGAGGTCATTAGTGTGAGGATGTCTCATATCCCAATAGGATGTCAGGAACCTATTTCCTAAGTGTGGCTTCTGTGGCTCCCACCTCCCTCTCTCTCCTGCATGGCTGAAGTGAGCCTTATTGACACACAGAGTAGCCAGACCCCCCAGCCATATCAGGAAGGAAATAACAGAGGAAACTTAGAAAAACCCATCAAGATTTTCATAGCAAATTTTTCATTCCTACCTAACTGAATCTTAGCCTTTTTACTTTTTCCTCCCTCTTTCTTACCACATACTTTTCCACCCTACAGTGGCTGTAGTATTGATTTGCACCTCCCTTGTAGTCATAAATTAATCATGTTCTGGAAATAAAATGATCTTATTTTGAGCAAACAACTACAATAAATAGTTCCTATAAATCAGCTGATGTCTTAGTACAGAATTTTAAATAATTCATGAATGTTTCTAACTTACATGAAGCTCAGGAGGATGATTGAAACCTGGAAGAAATGGGTATCTCTTGAGAGTTGGATTTCATGAGTAGTTTTCCACTAGTTTGAAAATATATATTAAGAAGCTTGGAAACTAAGCATGGCAAGTAGTATGAGACCAGGCTCTTAAAGCACATATTGAGAAAATATTCTTCACTCTAGAAAAATTATATATATATATATAATTTATTGAGGTTCAATTTTTTTTTTTACTTTTTGTTTAAGAATGATGAGAGTGAGTTTCTTCTGAGAATATTATAGTTTTGGATTAATTATCCTAAGTATGGTTTATCTGTGATTTCCAAAATTTCTTGGGATGGTTGCCTAACTTCCTTCTATTCAAACTTCAGATATATATCTGCCTTCTTGCATATGAAGAACTCTAATGTGGCATTAAAATTTTTGTTTTAGATAAATATGGTTTGGGGTATAAGAAATGCTATTTAATGTGTATATTTTTTAAATAAAGAGATTTTACTACAAAGCAGTGAGACAAAATGACATTAATACATCAAGAATCATTACTGCTATGGCAGGTAGAAAACATATTGGTATCTGTGGGTTCTAGTTTTGCTAACTGCTTAGCATTATATAATCACAGAATATTAGAGTTTAAAAGGAAATTAAATGTCTGCTTATTCAGTCCTTCATTACAGCCTCAATAAAGCTAGGTATTTACCACAAAACAGAATATTTCCTAAGAAAATAAATATTTATTGCCATATTACAAGATAAAATTTACTCAAGAAATGACAGGAGAAATCAAATAAAAATTAAAGAAGGGAAAAGAATTAATAATAAATTCTTATGCTCCTAAAACAGGCCATTCAGTTCTGGTAGAAACAGATGATTTCAGAGAATTTAAGTTTATTCTAAAGGCAGAAAAGAATCGAGAATTTTCGGACAGTGAGGGAAGATGGTCGAAAGGAAGCTTCTCCAGAATGCAGCTACCACCGAGTGAGACAGAAACAGAGCAACATCCGCATCTCCAAGCAAGGTACCAGTTTTGTTTTAAAGGGACTGGTTGAACAGGGGGATTAACCCCCCAAAAAGGCAGCAAAAGCAGCCCAAAGGCATGCAGCTGAGGCAAGGCAGGGCACCGCCCCACCTGGAAGGTGTATCAGGCATGGAGGATCTGGGGGCATCACCTCCTTGGTTCTCTGAATCAGATACAGTAATTCACTCCGAGACTTCAGCAGCACAAAGACCAGGAAAATACTGCCTTGCTGAGAACCACCCAGAGTCGCAGACCCAGGTGACAGCCCAGGCCAGCAGCCCCAGCCAGCCCAGTGCCTTGTTAGCACAGACCAGAGCGGAGAATTGGACTAATACCAAGAAAGCTTATGAAAAGGAACTGCCCATCCCACAGAAGGGAGAGTTGAAAGCAGGGAGGGGGATACGACCAGACAGGCCCCCCCCCGACAAGATCCTGCAACCAGAGTCCTTCTTCCGGGAGAATTTCCAGTTAACACATCCTCCACCCAGGAACAGAGCACTCAGTAGAGGAAAAGAACCCGCAATCGGGAAGGCAGGGCTACCCCCACCAGTACAGAAACCAGGTGAAGAATAAACAGCAGCCTGCCTGAGACCAAGGCAGCCCAGCAGCGCCTCCAAAGGCAGACAATGGACATACTGTCTCAAGTGGAACACTGACACCTGCGTTTAAAAAAAAAAGCCTCATATAGGAGAAATAATAACCCCAACTTTAACAGAAAGGACGTCCACTTAGAGAAGATGGGAAGAAACCAGCACAAAAATGATGAAAACATCGAAGTCCAAAACACCTCTTCTCCCCAGAGAGATCACAACAATTCACCAGCATGGCAACAAAACAGGTCAGAAAGCAGTTTTGATGAGCTGACAGAAGCAGGCTTCAGAAGATGGGTAATAAACTTATCTGAGCCCAAAGAACATGTTTTAACACAATGCAAAGAAACTAAGAACCTTGAAAAACGATTAGATGAAATGCTAACTAGAATAACCAATCTAGAGAAGAACATAAATGACTTGATGGAGATGAAAAACACAGCATGAGAACTTTGTGAAGCATACACAAGTTTCCATAGCCAAATTGATCAAACAGAAGAAAGGATATCAGAGACTGAAGATCAACTCAACGATATAAAATGAGAAGGCAAGATTAGATAAAAAAGAGTAAAAATAAATGAACAAAGCTTCCAAGAAATATGGGATTATGTGAAAAGACCTAATCTACGCTTGATCAGTGTACCTGAAGAGGACAGGGAAAATGAATCCAAGCTGGAAAACAGTCTTCAGGATATTATCCAGGAGAACTTCCCTAATCTAGCAAAGCAGGCCAACATTCAAATACAGGAAATACAAAGAACACCACAGAGATACTCCTCAAGAAGAGCAGCTCCAAGGCACATAATCATCAGATTCACCAGAGTTGAAATGAAGGAAAAAATGCTAAGGGCAGCCAGAGAGAAAGTTCGGGTCACCCACAAAGGAAAGCCCATCAGACTCACAGCAGATCTCTCTGAGGAAACCCCACAAGCCAGAAGAGAGTGGGGGCCAATATTCAGCACCCTTAAAGAAAAGACCTTTCAACCCAGAATCTCATATCCAGCCAAACTAAGCTTCATAATTGAAGGAGAAATCAAATCCTTTATGGGCAAGCAATTATTGAAAGATTTCGTTGCCACCAGAACTGCCCTACAAGAGCTCATAAAGGAAGCACTAAACACAGAAAAAAACATCCAGTACCAGTCACTGCAAAAATGAACCAAATGGTAAAGACCAAAAACGCAATGAGGAAATTGCATCGAACAATGGGCAAAACCACCAACCAGTAACAAAATGGCAGGATCAGATTCACACCTAACAATATTAACGTTAAATGTAAATGGCCTAAATGCCACAATCAAAAGTCACAGAGTGGCAAACTAGGTAAAAAGTTAAAACCCATCAGTGTGCTGCATTCAGGAAACCCATCTCACATGCAAAGACACACATAGACTCAAAATAAAGGGATAGAAGGAGATCTACCAAGCAAATAGCAGAAAAAAAGCAGGAGTTGCAATTTTAGTCTCTGATAAAATTGACTTTAAAACAACAAAGATCAGAAGAGACAAAGAAGGACACTATATAATGGGGAAAGGAACAATAAAGAAGAGCTCACAATCCTAAATATATATGCACCCAATACAGGAGTGCCCAGGTACATAAAGCACATTCTTAATGACCTACAAAGAGACTTAGACTCCTGCACAATAATAGTGGGAGACTTTAACACTCCACTGTCAACATTAGACAGATCAATGAGACAGAAAACAAAGATATACAGGACTTGAATCCAGAACAGGAATAAGCGCACCTAATAGACATCTATAGAACTCTCCACCCCACAGCCACAAACATACATTCTTCTCAGTACTGCATCACACTTACTCTAAAATTGACCAAATAATTGGAAGTAAATCACTTCTCAGCAAATGAAAAAAAAAAAAAAAAAAGAAAAGAAAATCATAACAAACAGTCTCTCAGACCACAGTGCAATCAAATTAGATCTCAGGATTAAGAAACTAACTCAAAACTGCACAACTTCATGGAAAAATAAACAACTGGCTCCTGACTGTTGACTGGATAAACAATGAAATGAAGGCAGAAATAAAGATGTTATTTGAAACAATGAGAACGGGGACACAATGTACCAGAATCTCTGGGACACATTTAAAGCAGCATCCAGAGGGAAATTTATAGCAATAAATGCCCACCCGAGAAACAAGGAAATATCTAAAATCAACACCCAATCATCAAAATTGAAAGAGCTGGAGGAGAAAGGTCAAAAAATCTCAAAAGCTAGCAGAAGACAAGAAATAACTAAGATCAGAGCAGAATTGAAGGAGATAGAGACACACACACACAAAAAAAAAAACTCTTCAAAAAAATCAGGAGCTGAGTTTTTCAAAAGATCAACAAGATAGACAAACTGAAAGCCAGATTAATAAAAAAGAAAAGAGAGGGGAATTAATCAGATGCAATAAAAAACAATAAAGGGAATATCACCACTGATCCCACAGAAATACAAACTACCATCAGAAATTACTACAAAGAACTCTATGCACATAAACCAGTAAACCTGGAAGAAACTGATAAATTCCTGAACACTTACACCCTACCAAAACTAAACCAGGAAGAAATTGAAACCCTCAATAGACCAATAACAAGGGCTGAAGTTGAGGCAGCAATTAAAACTCTAGGTCCATACAGGTTCACAGCCACATTCTACCAGACATACAAAGAGGAGCAGGTACCAAACATTTGGAAACTATTTTAAACAATACGAAAAGGGAATCCTCCCCAACTCATTTTATGAGACCAACATTATCCTGATACCAAAACCTGGCAGAGACTCAACAAAAAAGAAAACTTCAGGCCAATAGCTATGATGAACATTGATGCAAATATCTTCAGTAAAATACTGGCAAAACAATTGCAACAGCACATCAAAAAGCTTATCCATCATGATTAAGTAGGCTTCATCCCAGGGATGCAAGGCTGGTTCAACATATGCAAGTCCATAAACGTAATCGACCACATAAACAGAAACAAAGACAAAAACCACATGATTATCTCAATAGATGCAGAGAAGGCCTTTGACAAAATTCAACAGCCATTTATGCTAAAAACTCTCAATAAACTAGGTATTGATGGAACCTATCACAAAATAATAAAAGCTATTTATAACAAACCCACTGCCAGTATCATACTGAGTGGGCAGAAACGGGAAGCATTCCCTTTGAAATCTGGCACTAGACAAGGATGCCCTCTCTCTCCACTCTTATTCAATATAGCATTGGAAGTTTTAGCCAGAGCAATCAGGCAAGAAAAAGAAATAAAGAGTATTCAATTAGGAAAGCAGGAAATCAAATTGTCTCTATTTGCAGATGACATGATTGTATATTTACAAGACCCCATCATCTCAGCCCAAAATCTCCTGAAACTGATAGGCAACTTCAGCAAAGTCTCAGGATACAGAATCAATGTGCAAAAATCACAAGCATTCCTATACACCAATAACAGACTTAAAGAGAGCCAAATCAAGAACAAACTGCCATTCACAATTGCTACAAAGAGAATACAATACCTAGGAGTACAACTAACAAGGAACGTAAAGGACCTCTTCAAGGAGAATTACAAATCACTGCTCAGTGAAATAAGAGAGGACACACATAGATGGAGAAACATTCCATGTTCATGGTTGGGAAGAATCAATATCGTGAAAATGGCCATACTGCCCAAAGTAATTTATATCTTCAACGCTATCCCCATCAAGCTACCAATGACCTTAAACCACCTTAAACTTCATATCAAACCAAAAGAGAGTGGATAGCCAAGACAATCCTGAGCAAAAAAAACAAAGCTGGAGGCATTATGCTACCTGATTTCGAACTACACTACAAAGCTACAGTAATCAAAACAGCATAGTACTGGTACCAAAACAGAGATATAGACCAATAGAACAGAACAGAGGCCTCGGAGGCAATGCCACACATCTACAACCATCTGATCTTTGACAAACCTGACAAAAACAAGCAATGGGGAAAGGAGTCCCTGTTTAATAAATGGTGTTGGGAAAACTGGCTAGCCGTGTGCAGAAAGCAGAAACTGGACCCCTTCCTGACACCTTACACTAAAATTAACTCCAGATGGATTAAAGACTTAAACATAAGACCTAACACCATAAACACCCTATAAGAAAATCTAGACAAAACCATTCAGGGCATAGGCATAGGCAAGGACTTCATGACTAAAACACCAAAAGCATTGGCAACAAAAGCCAAAATAGGCAAATAGGACCTAATTAAACCCCAGAGCTTTGGTACAGCAAAAGAAACAATCATTAGAGTGAACCGGCAACCAAGAGAATGGGAAAAATTTTTGCAGTCTACCCATCTGACAAAGGGCTAATATCCAGGATCTATAAAGAACTAAAACAGATTTACAAGAAAAACAAACAAACCTATCCAAAAGTGGAGACGGATATGAACAGGCAATCTTCAAAAGAAGACATATGAGGCCAACAAACATATGAAAAATGCTCATCATCACTGGTCATTAGAGAAATGCAAATCAAAACCACTCTGATATACCATCTCACGCCAGTTAGAATGGTGATCATTAAAAACTCTGAAGACAACAGATGCTGGAGAAGATGTGGAGAAATAGGAACACTTACACTGTTGGTGGGAGTGTAAACTAGTTCAACCATTGTGGAAGACAGTGTAGCAATTCCTCAAGGACCTAGAAATAGAAATTCCCTTTGACCCAGCAATCCCATTACTGGCTATATATCGAAAGGATTATAAATCATTCTGTTATAAAGACACATGCACATGTATGTTTATAGTGGCACTGTTTACAATAGCAAAAACCTGGAACCAAGCCAAATGCCCACTGAAGATAGACTGGACAAGGAAAATGTGTCACATATACACCACGGAATACTATGCAGCTATAAAAAACGATGAGTTTGTGTCCTTTGTAGGGACATGGGTGAACCTGGAAACCATCATTCTCAGCAAACTGAGGCAAGAACAGAAAATCAAACACCGCATGTTTTCACTCATAGGCAGGTGCTGAACAATGAGAACACATGGACACAGGGAGGGGAGCATCACACACTGGGGTCTGTTGGGGGAGCCAAGGGAGGGACGACAGGATGGTGGGGAGGTTGGGGAGGGATAACATGGGGAGAAATGCCAGACGTAGGTGATGTGGGGTTGGAGGCAGCAAACCCCACTGCCATGTGTGTACCTATGCAACAATCCTGCATGATCTACACATGTACCCCAGAACCTAAAGTACAATTAAAAAAAAAGCCACCCCCAAAAAATCAATAAAGGTTTTGTAAGTTTGTTGTGATTAAAATTAATCAATAAAAATGAATAGCTTTCTATATGTTAGTATAAACTATATGAGAACATAACGAAAATAAATTTTCTAACAGTAAAAACACCCTTAAAAACTTAAATACATCTAAGATATTTTTGAAGAACAGTATAGCATTTATTCAATTTTTGTAAAAGCATTAAAACTTTTCAAATTAAAGTCAACCCTTGAACAATGCAGGGATTGGGGCACTGACACCTTTGTGGTTGTAAACCGGTATATAACTATTGATTCCCCAAGCTTAACTACGAATAGCGTACTGTTGAGCAGAAGCCTTAGTGATAACAGTCGATTAACACATTTTGTACATTATATGTATTATATACTGTATTCTTACAATAAAGTAAGCTGGAGAAAATAAAATGTTATTAAGTGAATTATAAGGAACAGAAAATATACTCACTTTTCATTAAGTGAAAGTGAATCATTTTAAAGATCTTCATCATTGTCACCTTCGCATGGAGTAAGCTGAGGAGGGGGAAGAAGAAGGGTTGGTTTTGCTATTTCAGAGATTTAAAGGAGGTAGAAGAGGATGCAGGAGACACAGGCACACTCAGTATAACTTTTATTGAAAAAAATCCAGGTGTAAGTGGACCTGTGCCATTCAAACCCCTGTTTTTCAAAGGTTGACTACCGTCTTACTTAATTATAGTTAAAAAACCTCCAACAGGTTTTCTTAATGGAATTTGATATGCACGATTTAAAGTTTTCTGAAGACAAAGTCTATGAATATTGCAAAGCACATTTTGAAAAAATATCATATGTAAAATTATGTTCATTAAACGTCTCTATTTTGATAAATCACAAATCAGTGGAAAACAGTAGAAAGTGAGGAAACAGATTCATGTAAATATGCAGTGTAGTTGATAAATTAGCTATTTTTAATCAGGAATTGATCAACTATTCAAAAAATGGCTAACAACTATCTATGCTTTGGGGAAAGTAAATTTAGATATATGTGTCATACTGTATACAAAAAGTAAAGTCTGGATAAATTAATAAGTAAATATAGAATGTAAGAGGAATTTTAAAAAATAATTTGGGAGTAGGAAAAATGTCTTTAAAAAGACAAACAATATTCTCCAGTTTGGAAATAACCGACAGTTTTGACTATATCTTAAAAGATATCATGAACAAAATTGAAAGCCATGAACTGAAAGAACATATTTTATATGTATATATGAAAAAGAAATAACCCAGTAGAAAAATGGATAAAAGTTATGAACAGATAATTTACAAAAAAAGAAACAAAAGGCTTACATACATATGAAAATATCACCAATGTCACTATTAATCTCGAATGCAATTTAAAACATAATGAAATAATGCTTTTCCTCCCCGAGACTGACAAAACTTTGAAAGATTAATAATATCCTGTGTTGGCAAAGAAATGGGAAAACAGGCACTCTCATAAACTCGTGATGGGTATGATTCAGTATGACATTTTGGAATGCAATTTGGTTGTGTCTATCAAAGACAAGAATAAAAATGTTAAGTAAAAGTATATCTACTATGCATATCAAAACATCACAATGTATCCCATAAATATATATACAATCATTATTAGTCAATTAAAAATAAAGTTTGAAAAAGAAAAAGTACATGTGGATGTGCATAAAGATAGGTGTTTAAAGATGGGTGCATGTTTTAACAGAAAAATATCGGGGAACCAAATACTTCAATTAAAAAATGTTTCTGATGCATCCATCTATTCACACTAGAGCATACTAGTGAATGGTCAATGAGAATGGGATATATCTACATTTCTGATATGAAACAATTTACATAATAGAAATAGTGATATGAAAAACATAAGTTTCAGAAAGTAAGTGTAGGATAAACCATATAGTTAGAGAAAACAAAAGCGAATTAGGGTGTATACATATTTAATGTAAATTAAAGTATATATTGAAAGTTTGCACATCAAAGTGTTGACTATGGGAAAGATCTTAGGTGGAGTGGGACATTAAAGGAAAACTTGCGTTTTTCCTTTTTTATATCTCCCTGTCTGTCTCAGTCCATTTGTATTCCTATAAAGGAATGCCTGAGGTTGAGTAATTTATTTTAACAAAAAGAATTGTATTTGGTTCACGGTTCTGTAGACTGTACAGGAAGCATGGCACCAGCTTCTACTTCTGGTGAGACCTCGGGCTGCTTCACTCATGGTGAAAGGTGAAGGGGAGTCAGTATGCAGAGATCACATGGTGAGAGAGAAAGCAAGAGGGAGGGGGGAGTGAGGTGCCAGGCTCTTTTTAACAATTGGATCTCATGGGAACTAGTAGAGTGAGAGCTCAGTCACTACTGTGAGGACAGCACAAAGCCATTAGTGAGGACTCTTTCCCCCATGACCCAAACACCTCCTAAGAGGCCCCACATCCAACACTGGGGATTACATTTCAGCATGAGGTTTGGGGTCCAAATATCCAAACTAAAGCACAGCACTGTCATTTACAATTTTGTAGTAAGATGAATTCACTTATAGGATTGAAAGAAAAAAGAAAAAAAAAAAGCAATCAAACTCTTCCCTAGATAATATGTACTCTATAACTTTGAAACCTTCTAGGGAAAAATAAAGCAAAATTCTAAAACAACAAGAAAGAGGTAGGTAGTGGCAAAGCTTTCAAATAGGAATATATTAAATAAGGTTTAACAAAAGCCAAACCAGTAGCTAATTTTCATTGTGCTCTATAATGTAGTTTAAAAAAAATTCAATATGCACAGATTATAATAATCAAATATAATATTTTGCTATATTTGTTATATATGACAACTCTCCAGAAGTAAGAACATCCAGTTACCCAGAACTCTTCTTTGTAAAATGAGAATCAGAATTGCTACTTTCAATGACAGGTCCCTTAAGTGGAGATGACAATCTGCTATTCTGTTGCAGCAGAATACAATGTCAAGAAACATATGCTTTGTTTAGTCTGGCAAATTCTTTACCACAACAAGTTAAGTTTCCTCTTGGTGGTCATAATTTTAAGAGCAAAGATTAATTTGACATGCAGGAAAGAAGAAATATTGCAGATTGGAAAGGAGAAGATGGAATTCAGCTTAGGGAAGAAGAGCAGGCTGAACGCTGGCCTCATCACTCATGCCCTGTAAAGCAAGACTCTCTCCTCAAGGGTTTTGTTACAAATTAGGAAGGAACACAGTGCTTTTCACTAAAAGCCTCAAGAAGAAAAATGACATTTTTTAAACCAGTGCTGGGAGATGCTTGAAAAATAGGAGCTACAGATTATGAGCATGCAATATGGTAAGTAAAATCCCTCCAAATGCAAATCCAAACTGGAGTGTGAGACTGCTACCAACCTCTTTGCAGCTTTCAGTCTTTTTGTCCCATTCTTCAGTCTTTTTGTCCCTTAGTTGAGGAAACTAAGGATTTGACAGGTAAAATGACTTGGTCATGTGGCTAGCTTGTGGCAGGACTCACAGACCATAGTATCTTTGAAGCAGTTCTCTGTATTGATACATGTTAAATGTGTTTTGGAGCACTGGTATTAGCACAATGCAAGAAAAGGTATAGAATGTTGGGGTGAATTTATGCCTTATCATATCACTCATTCATGCATTCATTAGCAAGCACTTAATACAGGACAGCCACTCCGCTATACACCAGAATATAAAACAAAAATTTAATAAAAGAGTCTTGGATTGCAGTGGGCTCAGATCTCATCAGGAAAGTCACGAAGGAAGGACTGTAGGAACTGTCATCAGTCTAGGGGTTTATGTTGCTTCCAGATAAGGACACATTTCTTAGTCATTTCTTCCTCTGTCCATCAAAATCAAACACCACAATGGGGTATCTGCAACATCCTGTTCTGCATAAACGCTTGCACTGTGAAGACTGTCCAAGTCTGTTTCTGTATGAAGGAAGGCATACAAAGTATATGCAGCATTATGTTAAATAAATGTCAATTTCCTCCTAATAGCTCTTTACCCTATTTTGGCAAGGTATGTGAAAACCAGATATGAGAATTAAAATAAAATGAAAAGTTATCTGGACAAAAGTTATTTGTCCTAAATTCCAGTAAAGGTATCCATTTGTTTGTAACCATAAGTAAAAAGGAGATCTAAATAATCTGACTTTCCTGAGCCATCATTAAGAGGCACACCAGTAGATGTCTATCTGAGTAGAGGGGATTAATTGCCGATAGTCTATTAGTATTATTTTCCCTTTATAAACTATGTGATGTTCATAGTCAAACTCCTCCTTTAGTCTCTTAAATCCCATATAGAGTTATTCTGCCCTCTCAGTACACAAACTCCCTTGCTCAGAAAATGGCTCCATTACCCTCTTTGGGCTTATTACAGTCCTAAACAACTCCACCCCCATGTTCTGTCTCCACAGCTCTGTAAAATCACATGGGGCTTCTCAATGGGATTCCCTTCTTCATTCAGAAAGTTGGGCACTCAGCAATGCGCCAAGCTCTACTGCTCTCTGAGTATGCAAAACAGCCTTGGTCTAGCCCAGAGTAACTTAGGGTTGAAATCAGAGTTCTCCTGCTTCAAAACCCCTGCCTACAAAAGGGCATAAGAAAATCTGCAATTCCCTAGCTTTTTGGATGTCATAGGTGCTCAAAATGATAAGAAAGCTTTTTGCTCTGTAGTGCTTCCCCTCATACTCCTTTGCTAATAACACAGACTATTTATTGACCTGATATAGTGGATTGAATGTTGCTCCTCTAGCAGATACGTTCACCCAGCACCTGTGAATGTGATCTCGTTTGGGAAAAGGATGTTTGAAGATGTAATTAAGGATCTCAGGACTAGATAATCTTGGATTTAGGATGGCCCTTGAACCCAATGACAGATGTCCTTATACCAGAAAGGCAGAGAGAGATTTGAGACAAACACAGAAGAGGGGAACATCTCACACTGGGGTAGATTAGGAGGTGGGGGGCCAGGGGAGGGGAGGGACAGCAGGGGGCAGGGGGCAGGTTGGGGAGGGACAACACCCGGAGAAATGCCTGATGTAAGCAGTGGGGGGGACGGAGACAGCAAACTATCATGGCATATGTGTACCTGTGCAACAATCTTACAGGATAAGCACATGTACCCCAGAGCTTAAAGTACAAAAAAAAAGAAAGAAAAGAAATACACAGGAGGGCCGGGAGTGGTGGCTCAGGCCTGTAATCCCAGTACTTTGGGAGGCCGAGGCAGGCAGATCACCTCAGGTCAGGAGTTCAAGATCAGTCTGGCCAACATAGTGAAACCCTGTGTCTACTAAAAATACAAATACCCGCTGGGAATGGTGGTGTGCACCTGTAATCCCAGCTATTCGGGAGACTGAGGCACAGGAATTACTTGAACCAGGGAGGTGGAGGTTGTAGGGAACCAGGATTGTGCCACTGGACTCCAGCCTGGGTGACAGAGAAAGACACTGTCTCAAAAAACAGAGAAGTCCGTGTACAGATTGAGTTAGAGGCCAGAGCAGTGCAGCCACAGCCGAGGAGCCTGGAGCCACCAGAAGCTGGAAGAAGCAAGGAAGGTTCTCCCTCAGAATCTTCAGATGGAGTAGGGCTCTGCTGCCACCCTGATTTTAGATTTCTGGCCTCCAGAATCTTGAAACAAATTTCTACTCTTTTAAGCCACCAAGTTTGTGTAATTTGTTATGGCAGTCCTAGGAAACTGATGCACATGAGAACATGTATATTAACAAAACAGTTCTATGTGAAATATTCAAGAACAAAACAATATATAAAGTTTAATACCATTTTTGTTGAAAACGCAATACCCACATATACAAATCATGCACGGGAAAAAAGGCAGGATGTGCATACCAAAACGTTAACAATGGTTATCTCTGTAAAGTGCACTAGAAGTGATACCAATTTTCTCAATAAATTTTATTTACCTACCACAGGGTACCCATTATAAGCCTATTTTTTTCTGGGTTGTGATTAGTTTTATATGATTCTCTTCAGTTTCTTTCGTGATATACTCCTAAAAAAGCATGCTTCCGATACAGCTACTGTTATTTTCATTTTAAAAGTAGATGCTACCTACTCTTAACCTGGCACATGGAGAATGTATTTATAGACTATGCTACAAAATATGACACAGTATACATATGGCCATAGGAAATTATTTGAATAATATATAGTTCTAAATTACCAAAAGGGTAGATTTTAAATGTTCCCACCACAAAACATAAGTAGTATGTATGGTGATGAATATGCTAATTAGTTTTATAAATGCATTCCACAAATATATTTCTCAAAACATTATATTCCATAAAATACCTAATTATCAAATAAAAATAATAAGCTTGTGAGACTTATAAAAAAATCATTATTTGAAGAATTTTGAAATCCTCCAACTAAGAGAAATTTCCAATACAGAAAAAACACTGTCGTCAGGTTGGGTCTTCTTAACAGCGCAGTGTGAAATAACACAGGAGTAGACTTAAATACATTTGCTTCTTTCCCTTTTAGCCAGCTGACTTTGAGCAAAGATTAGGTTTATCTTTTTACTAAGAGCTTTGTAGAAAGAAAAACAAAAGATTTGTTAAATAAGAGGAAATGAAGTTATAGATGTAAAGGGTACTTCAATTTTTATAAAGATTCCAATAAATTTTGGATAAAATTAAATTCCGGTGCTGCAGAAGAATTAACACACATTAGTTTTGTGAAGCACCAATTCTTACTATTTTATATTTTTTCCCAGAGGTTTCACATGCCAGAATTGGTAAGCTGTCTAAATTAATGTCAATGAATGGTCTTTAGCTTTTTAATTTTTTTGTTAAGTAGGATACACTTAACTTTTCATGGAACTTTCAATAAGCGGTGTGTGTGTGTGACTTGTGACTTTCAATAGCCAATAACATTAGGCACACTTATAACAAGAATAATTTTATATCTCAGAGTCTGTCCTAGCCTAAGGCTATTTACTAGATTCTTATTTAAAATATGAATCGGATGTTGGGTCTCTTAAAGATGAAACATCAGACGATACAGAAAAATATCTGCCCACCTTTTCTGCCTCCACGGCTTTTCATGCCCCAGTGCCATTCAAAGTTTATCTTCTATTTTCTGATTTTCTTATTCTGAGAGGGAATCCCAGGAAAATCTGTGATAAATTCATAATTTTGACAACTGTTTACAATCCCATATGAAACTGAATAGTAAATTATTGTCATATCTGGAAGGTAATTTTATTGTCTAAACGTCTAGAGGTAAAAAAAAAAAAACACAGTAAAAGAAGGAACAAAAACATTGATGTTAAGTAAGGTATCATTGTATTAGAAAATAAGAGAGATTTTCTGTTTTCAAGTTGAGAGTTCTTTTCTTCTCTCCACAGTCATGGAACTGAAAAGACGGCTAGAGAGGGGATGAGAAGTGTGGGCCATGTTTGTGGTGACCTCAGAGCAGATCCTTGCCCTGTGCCTGGGTCATTCTGCTGTTTTCTGTCCCTTCTCCAAGTGCCCCATTACCTTAGCAAAGCTTGAACCATAGCTTGATTCCTCAGTAACCATCATAAGAAATATACTTTCAAATTGTTGTCTTATTTTTTTTCTTTCCCAATGGCTTAGATGGGTTCCCTGGTGAATTTCTCCACTGATGTATTACTAGCATAGTTGATATGTGCCAGTAATATGCAATATAGTCCTAGCAGAATGTCTGCATCCCAGTGTGACACAAACACCATGACACCCATCACATTAAAACCCCCTATGCAATGGAGAGGACACCTACAAGATGCTGTTCCTCATCATCTCCACAGTCCCAGGAGAAAGTCTGTTCATCCTCACAGTGTGTTCTGGACACACAGGTTTGTGTTCTGAAACTAGCTATTTGCTTATACAATTTGGTAGGAACTATTTTCACCTGTTTGCACAAATGATCTGAGCCAAATAAATGTACCTGGAAATTCTCTGGCCAATGATGAGAACACCATGATCAACCAAAGGTAATTTTACTATTTCTGTTTAGATTTCACCGATATCAAAAACCCAGTTCTCTAACTGGATTTCCTGACTGACATGCTTAAGTGAGATTATCTTCACTTTCAACATCTTGTTCTTCAGTTTTCTAAATCAGGTCACATTCTGGAGAACTGGGGGTTATGACTTAAACTTATGACACAATTCAGTCCATCACACTCTTCATGTTATCAGGAACTTTTCTTATGCTCTCTCAATTACTTACTGCCTTTTCCATTCTTCAGTTAGCGTATGCATCCTATGCTGCCGTATCTGGGCAGGTCTTATTCCACGTGCCCTACCATGTCTACACATATTAAAAGCCCTTATTCTTCACCAAAGACCTAACTCAGCTATACTTCCCATCCCTCCAGAAATACTTAATCATGCCTTAGACTGTGTTACCATTGTTCCATTCTTTTATAATTGGATTTGTCAAACTGCATCTGCTAAAGTTTTATTTTGTATGCTTGTCTTCCATTAGGTGATGGGTGATATCCTCAGGGTCAAGCATAGTTCCTATTTTATAGGAAGTGATCAATGCATATGTTGAATGAATAAATCAATCATAACTCCTGAATGATTCTTAATTTTTAAAATAATTATTAATATCCTCTTGTTACCCTGAAGAGCATTTTTGTATATATCGTCTTAGGCAAGAGACTATCTGGTATCTGAAAGTATTAAAGAACTAACCAGGGACTCGGAAAACTGTGCAGAAAATGCAGGAAAACTCCCCACAAGTTGTTAGAGGGAACCTTTTATAGTTTAAGGGAGAAAAGTAATTGAAAGTACATATTAAACAGAAAATGCTCAAGACCATAATGTACCAAACTTCACACTGTTAGTAAAATACATTTTAATTTTCTGGGTGGCTTAGGGAAAAATAATGCTGGAATTGCCTTGTTTATGGAAATTAGATTGCATTGTTCCTACCTAAAACACTTCCTTAATTATACTCACTCCTAAAGTACTACTTTCTTACCCAGACAGAAATAAGTATACCTTTACCTCTTATAATATGGCACTGTATATTCCAGAACTGTATGACTATTTCTCAGACCTTTGCTTTTCTATTAGCTACAACATGCAGAGAGCTCCTAGAGTTTTAGTGCTAGGCATTCCACTGAAACCTACTGCAATTTCAGTTTCCTACCCCATGATAATCTCATGCCCAAGAATTACCTCTGAGAGACTGCTGTGATAGACACTACCGAACCCCAGGCAGCAGGTAACAAACGATGGCACAGTGACATCAGACCGCTCACAGTAAGAAAAGTGGTATCAAGATTATTTTCCTCTCCAAATTCCAAATTCTGCATTGAATCTTCTGTAATTCAGAACTAGCTAAATTCTGAACCATAGCCAAGTCTGCAGTTCAGGAAACATGTTGAGGTCTTGCTAGAGCCATAATAATCAGTAATGTGGAATCCCATCGCAGCCAGTGGCAACTCCATCCTTAGCTCAGTCTTAAGGTCAAGTCCTTTCTTTAGCTCAGGTTAAAATATTTGGAGTCATTCTTGAGTCCCGTTTTCTTTCACCAACACTTCCAATCTTTTCAACTCTTTAAAGAAACCCTGCTGGTTTTACGCTCAATCTATATATAATTCTCTTCTCTTTCTAATGTTACCCCTAGCTATTATCATCCTATGCTTGAATTAATGCAGTAACTTGCTAAATGAAATGTTCCCCTGCTTCCACCCTTTAATTCTCTAGAAAGAAGCCGGAGTATTTGTCTTAAAATGTAAATCAGATCAAGTCACTCCTCTGTTCAAAACCTTGCCATGGCTCCTCCCCATCTAATTCTGAGTAAACCCCCAATTTTTCTAATGCCTACCTGGAGCAAAACACCCTCCTGCATTAGTGCTGTCCCGGCTGCATCCTGTGACCCAGTGCTCTTCCTCCAAGCTCTTCCCTTATAGTCCTTCACATACTCCAAGTGTAGGTTTAGATGTCACCTTTGAAATGAGGTTGACCCTGACCACATTATTTAAATCGCAGGCTGTGCCTCGCACTGTACTCTTATTTCCCCTGCTCTGTTCCATTTTCTATTATTTGTAGTACTTATTACCTTCTAATATACGAAGTTATTTCCTTATTCATTAGGCAATTCTCTATTGTCTATCATTTTCTGCCAACACAGAGACCCTCTCAGGGCAGGGATCCAAGTCTGTGCTGTTCACTGATGCATCGTAAATACCTAAAGCAGTAAAACCAACTCAATATTTCTTGAATGAATGCAAGAATTCAAGATAGTTATGTAAACTATTGTGTGTTGGCTGAATTGCACCTAAAATTCTATATGCAATTCTCAGTGGGCTGAAGCTCTGTACTGATCTGACTCTTTTGACCTTGCACTGAAACCTGCCCTAGGTTTCATGTCTCCAGTAAAGGAGGGAAACAAGAATCATTTTACGGTATGCTAGAGCACTTTGTTCTTAACAAGGTCTGTTCTCTCTATCTTATTGACAATCACACAACTACTAATGTTTTGAGTAGATTACTGGCTAGGTTTTGTGTTAAGTTGAGTACATCATTTTGTTGAATCCTCATAATACCTCAGCAAGGCAGGTAATATTAGCCCCATTTTGCAACTAGTGAACTGAGACTCAGGAAGGTTATAAAACTTTTCCAAGTCACAAAACTAACAACACATCTGTGATTTGAGCCCAGATTTATCAGACTTGCAAGCCCATCCCTCTTTGTCACTATACTCAACTGTCTTCCTCTCTATGCTAAGTTATTTTCTTTAGAAAATGGTACTATTTGAGGTTTAGGAAGAAATATGGTTTTGGAGTCAGAAAATCCAGATTTGAGTTACATATTTGCTGTGCATATTTACATATTTGCACAGCAAATATGCCACTCAGGATCTCTGATTTCTTTATTCTCGTACATAAAATGAAAACAAAATGTTTGCTTTGCACCTAAATGGGCCAGGTCACTATGACAAAACACAAAAAACACATTATAAAATTGTAAAGTTCTGTTCAACATAAGATTTTCATTTTAATAGATGCATTCCTTGGTGCCTGAGGCTAATATTTGGCACAGAAAAGAACTGATCAAAAAGAAATGATGTCAATGAATACTGATTTCAAGTCAGGTACGTAAGAAGCTGGAAAGTAATCACTTCATCTCAAGTCCTAACAAGTAAAATCTGAACAAACTGACAAGTCGACCAGTATTCTTAGCTCTATCAGAGAAGTAAAACGTCAGTGGGCAAACTGCTGACCCCACAATTGTAAAGACAGAAAGGCAAATACAAAGAATCATAACTTACAGGAGCAGAAACCCACAAGCGGAAACTTCCAAGAGAACACATGCATGGGTAGGAAAACCTGAACTGTGAGAAGTTAGTTACTGGAGACTCAGTGTGGACAAGACTGAAGATTAAAACACCAGGGAGATCCAGTCACAGGTCGACCTCTACATTTTTGTGAGCTTTATCTCCCGGAGATAGGTTTTCCCACTAAATATTAAAGAAAAATTCCCTCATGCCTCCAGCAAAGGAGGGAAACAAGAATCGTTTTATGGTATGCTAGAGCACTTTGTTCTTAACAAGGTCTGCCCTCCAGAGAAACTAGCTAACCTCAGACAAACCTCCTGGGGCATTATTACAGCCTAACTGATCTGGGGAAAGTGATATCCAACTCTAGCCTCCTCTAGCCTTCCACACAGGGGTGAAAATTACCCAACTTCAACCCACTCTAGTCATTTCTGACCCACCTAAGCAAGGATTGAGAGGGAGCATAACTGGGAAATATTTGTGAAGTTCACAATCTAGAGGCACAGGCTTGCTAAAAGACTAAAATCTAATCAGAGGACCATAGTACACTCTTCCCCTCCTCAATGCCTTACCACCACATTACTAAAGGTCTATTTATAGCAATTCCTTTTACCCAGTACATTATATATGACTGTCAAGATAAAATATCAAGGCATACTAAAAGGCCAAAAACAGTTTTAAGAGACAGAGAAAGCATCAGAACTAGTATTAGATATGACAGGGATGTTGGAATTATCAGACTGGGAATTTAACACAGCTGTGATTAATAGCGAAGGGTGCTGGCGGATAAAGTAGGAAATGTGCAAGAACAGATGGACAATGTAAGCAGAAAAATAAAAATCCTAAGAAACCACAAAAAATACTAGAAATCAAAAACACTATAATAGAGAATGCCATTGATGGGTTTATTGACAGACTGGACACAGCTGAGGAGAGAACTTCTGAACTTGAAGATATGTCAATAGGAAGCTCCAAATCAAAAAATTAATGAAAAAAACTGGGAAAATGGAGCATACCCTAGATCTATGAGGCAATGACAAAAGATATTAACATATTCATACTGATGGGGAGAGAAGGAGAAGAAAGAAACAGAAAAATATGTGACGCAATAATGACGGAGAATTTCCCAAAATCTATGTCAGGCACCAAAACACAGATTCAGGAAGCTCAGAGAACATGAGGCAGGATAAATTAAAACACACACACACACACACACACACACACACACACACACACACACACACCCTAAACATAACATATTCAAACTGCAGAAAATAAAGGCAAAGAAAGAGTCTTGAAAAAAGTCAGAGGGAAAAATACCTTACCTATGGAGAAGCAAAGTTAAAAATTACATCTGACGTCTCAAAAACTTTGAAACCGAAAAGAAAGTAGAGTAAAATATTTAAGATTTTGAGAGAGAAAAATAAACATAACCTAGAATTCTGTACCTGGCAGAATTATCTTTGAAAAGTGAAGGAGAAATAAAGATTTTCTTAGACAAACACTGAAGGAATTGGTAGCCTTGCATAAATGTGCCTTGCAGAAATGTTAAAGAAAACTCATCAGAAGAAAAATTGTGTGTCAGAAACTCAGATCTACATAAAGAAAGGAAGAGTATCAGCAAAGTAATAAGTGAATGTAAAGCACTTTTTTAATCCTTAATTGATCTAGTAGATACAATTTGTTCAAAAATAATAGCAATGTATATATGTGTGTGTGTGTGTGTGTGTGTGTGTGTGTGTGTGTGTGTGTGTGTGTGTGTGTGTATGACATATGGTTTGGCTGTGTCCCTGCTCAATTCTCTTCTTGAATTGTAGCTCCCATAATTCCCTTGTGTGTGGGAGTGACCCAGTGGGAGATAATTCAATCAGGTGGGCAATTTCCCCCATACTGTTATTCTGATAGTGAATAAGTCTCATGAGAGCTGATGATTTTATAAGAGCAAACCCCTTTCACTTGGCTCTTATTCTCCTCTCTTGTCTCCTGCCACATGAGATATGCCTTTTGTCTTCTGCCAGGATTCTGAAGCTTCTTCAGCCAGATGGAACTGTGAGTCCATTAAATCTCTTTCTTTTGTAAACTGCCCAATCTCAGGTATGTCTTTATCAGCAGGATGAAAACTGACTAATAAGCTTATGTATAAGTGAAATAAATGACAGAAATTAAAAAGAGAGGTGAAGGAATTAGAATAAAGTACTTGCATTATCTATAAAGCAGTAGAAGGTTATTTGAAAGAAGACTTGGATTCGTTGTAAATATATATTGCAAACTTTAGAGCAACCACTGAAAGAAGCATCACTGGTGTGCTAAGAAAGAAAGAAAATAGTGCTCAATTAAAACCACAAAAAGTAAAGGAAAGAATGGAAAACAAAGAGAAACAAAGAATAAGGGCACATAACAAAAATAAAAATAGTAGATAGTAGACCTACTTTATTAATAATCACATTAAACACCAATAATCAGAATAGATCAAAAAACATGGTACAATTTTATGTTCTCTAAAAGAAGTCCAGTTTAACTATAAAAACAAATATAGATTATAAGTAAAGAGATGGAGAAAGATATAAGTTAGCACTAATTTAAAAAAAAGGTGAGAATAGCTATGTTAATTTCAGACCAAACACACTTCAGAGCAAGAAAAGATATCAGAGATTAAATGGCATAAATGCATGTTTTCCCCCCCAAAAAATAATATATTAATGTCCTATATGTAACTACAGTTGGAGATGAAGCTCTCTAATAGAGTAGTTAAGGTTCAGTGAGGTAATAAAATTGTGGTCTGATAGGATTAGTGTTCTAATCTAATCCTAATTTATTCCTAAACTGATAGCCCTCATCAGAAACTGAATTTGCCAGCACCTTGACCATAGAATTCTAGCACCCTAGACTGGGGTAAAAAAAAATGTCTGTCATTTAAGCTACCCTGTTTGTAATATTTTGTTATAGCAGCCCAAGCAGACAGGGGTAAAGGCATTACATCATGATAATTGATTTTCCAAGAAGACATATAATCATTGTGTATACATGTAAAACTAGAGCATCAAAATATATAAGGTGAAAACTGATAGAACCATAAAGAGAAATAGATGAACCCACCATTATCGATGAAGACTTTAAAGCCTCCCTATGAGAAATGGACAGATCCAGTAGGCAGAAAAGCAGTAAGCACAAAGTTGATCTAAGCAGCATCATCATCAATCTCACCTGTATATAATGGACATGTCTGGACCACGTTAACCAACAATAGCAGAATACACCTCCTTCTCAAGCTCATACAGAACATTTAGCAAGACAGATCACATCCTGGTTTATAAATCACACCTTAACAAATTTAAAACAATGGAAATAACTAAATATTTGCCCTCAAAATACAGTGAAATTAAACTAGAATTCAGTAACAGGAAGACGACTGAACAATTCCAAAATATTTGGTGATTAAACAAAACACTTTTAAATAGCATATGAGTCAAAGAAATCTCAAGAGAAATTTTTAAATATTTTGAACTAAATGAAAATGAAAACACAACTTACCAAAATATATGGGAGACAATAAAAGCAATGCTTAGAGGAAAATGTATAGCATTGAATACATATATTAAAAAATAAGATCTAAAATTAATAATTTGAGCTTTCATCTTAGGAAACTAGAAAATGAAGGGCAAATTAAATCCCCAGTAAGCAGAAGAAAATAAATAATAAAAATTATAACAGAAATCAATGAAATTAGAAACAGTAAATCAAAAGAGAAAATCAATGAAACCAAAGGTGCATTCTTTGACAAGATGAATAAAATTGATAAATCTGTAGCCAGGGTAATTAAGAGAAAAATGAATTACTAATATCAAACATGAAAAAGGGGCCATTATCACAGATACCATGAACATTAAAAGGATAGCAAAAGGAATACGATGAAAAACTCTATTCCCGCAAATTTCATAGCCTAGATGAAAATGACCAATTCCTTGAAAGGCACAATGTGCCAAACCTCACACAAGAATAAAGAGAATAAAAGCCCTATATCAATTTTAAACATTGAAAAAATAATAGCCTTCTAAAACAGAAAGCACCTACCAGCCTAACTGGGTTTATTGGTGAATTCTATAAAATATTTGAGAGAGATTATACCATTTCTCTACAGTCTCTTCCAGGAGATAGAAACATTCTAATTAATTCTATGAAACCAGCATTATCCTAATATTAAAATGAGGCAATTATATTGTAAGAAAAGACCAATATCTCTCATAAAACACTCAACAAAATAGCAGCAAATCAAATCCAACAACATATAAAAAGAGTAACATATTACAAGCAAGTGGGATTCATTTCAGGTAGGCAAGTCTGTTTCAACATTCAAAAATCAATTAATATAACTCATTACATTGAGACTAATGAAAAAATCAAATAATCATATCAATAGATACAGAAAATGCATTTGATGAAATCCGACACCTATGTATGATAAAACTCTCAGTAAAGGAGGAATAGAGGGAACTTTCTCAACTTGATTAATAATATCTATAAGTCAGCTAATATTAGTTACTAGGGAGAAACTAGTAGCTTTCCTGTTATGATCAGGAACAAGGCAAGATTGTCCCCTCTTACCCCTGCTTTTCAACATTATATTGGAAGCCTTAGCTAATGCAATAAAAAAGGAAAAGGAAATAAAAGGTTACAAAGAAAGAAAGAGAGAAAGAGAGAGCGAGAAAGAGAAAGAGAGAAAAGAAAAAAAAACTTTGTTCATAGATGACATGATGGTCTATTCAGAAAATCCCAAGGAATTAGCAAAAAACCTTTTGAATTAATCAGAAATTATAGCAGTGTTGCAAGATACAGGTTAATATGCAAGATACAATATAGCAAGTTTGCAAAATACAAGGTTAATGTCAGTGACTTTCCTTTAATCAGCAATGAACTAGTGAACTTTGAAATTAAAATTACAGCACAGTTTGCATTAGCTCTTCTCAAAAATAAAATACTTAGGTATAACTCTAACAAAATATGTACAAGATCCATATATGGAAAACTAAAAACTCTGATAAAAGAAATCAAAGCAGAATGAAATAAATGAAGAGGTATTCCATGTTAATCAATAGAATACTCAGTGTTGACAAGATGGTAGATCTTCCCAACTTCATCTATAGATTCAACACAATTCCAATCAAAATTCCAGCAAGTCATTTTGTATATATCAGCAAACTAATTCTGAAGTTTATATATAGAGTCAAAAGATAAAAAATAGCCAGTATAATATTGAAGGAGAAGAACAAAGTTGGAAGACTGATACTACTTGACTTTGAGACTTACGTAAAGCTACCATAATTAGAGAGTGTAGTATTGGAAAAAGAAAAGACATATAAATCTATGAAACAGAATAAAGAGCCAAGAAATAGTCCCATATTAATATAGTTAACTGCTCTTAGGTAACAGAACAAAGGCAATACAATGGAGAAAAGGAGAAAGGGTATTATTTTCAATAAATAGTGTTGAAACAACCTGATTTCCACATGCCAAAAAAAAAAAAAAGAGAGACAGAGAGAATCTAGACACAGACCTTACACTCATCACAAACTCAAAGTGGACCATAGACCTAAATTTAGGAACAACACAAAACCATAAGACTCTTAAAAGATAACATAGGAAAAAAAACCTAGATGCTCTTGGGCATAATGATTTTTTAGATATAACACCAAGGCATGATCAGTGAAAGAAATAATTGATAAACTGATCTGTATTAAAGTTAAAAACTACTGCTCTGTGAAAGACACTGTCTAGAGAATGGAAAGATAATTTACAGAAAAGAAGAAAATATTTACTTTGAAAAGGTACTGTTATCTAAAATGTACAAAGAACACTTAAAGCTCAACAATAAGAAAACAAAAAGGCTGGTTAAAAACTGAGCACAAGACGTGAACAGACACATCACCAAAGAATATTTACAGATGGACAATAAACATATGCAAGGATGTTCTACATCATATATCATTAAGGAAATGCAAACTAAAACAATAATGAAATATTACTACATCCCCATGAGAATGGCCAACATCTAAAACACTGACAACACCAAATAGTGGTGAAGATATGGAGCAACTTCCAACCATCCAAGACTGGGAGAAAAGAAATGTCTGTCATTTAAGCTATGCTGTTTGTAGCATTTTGTTATGGCCACAAACAGAGTAGGTTAAATGATAGACAATTTTTTTTTATGTGGCCATAACAAAATGCCATAAACACGGTAGCTTAAATGACAAAATGACAATTTTGTATTTGTAGGAATACAAAATGGTACAGCAGCTTTGAAAGACACTGTAGCAGTTTCTGACAAAGTTAAATATACTTTTAATAGGTTATCCAGAAATTGATCGCCTTGGTATTTACTCACACAAATTGAATACTTATAACCACACAAAAAAAACCTGCACTCAGATATTTACAGCAGCTTTATTCATAATTGCCAAAACTTGGAAGCAAATAAGATCTTCTTCAATAGGTAGACGGATCAATAACTCTGGTACATCAAGACAATAGAATAGTATTTGGTGATAAAAAGAAATGAGCTAATAGCCACTAAAAGACACGGAGGAAACTTAAATGTATAATAATTAAGAGGAAGAAACCAATCTGAAAAGGCCATATACCATACAATTTCAACTACATGACATTCTGGAAAAGTCAGAACTAAAAAGATAATGAAAGGATCAGTGGCTGTCAAGGGTTGAGGGGAGGGAGGGTTGAATAGGCAGAGGACAAAGGATTTTTAGGGCAGTGAAAATATTATGTACAATTCTATAATGGTGAAAATATTTCATTATACATTTGTCCAAACCCATAGAATGTACAGCACCAAAAGTGTTGTAAACTATGGACTCTAGGTGATCATGATGTGTTAATCTAGGTTCATGGATTATAACACATGCATTACTCTCGAGGGGATTTTTATAGTAGGCAGGATTGTATCTATTTGGGGGAAGAAAGTATACAGAAAATCTCTGTACTTTCTGCTCAAGTTTTCTGTGAACATAATAATCCTGTAAAAAATAAAGTCTATTTAAAAATGAAAGGACTGAAGTCTGTTTCTGCTGTAATAAAAATATGTATTTTTTTTTTTTAACAACAGATGCCAGTAAGGCTGCAGAGAAAAGGAAATGCTTATACATTGTTGGTGGGAATATAAATTAGTTCAGCCACTGTAGAAAGCAGTGTTGAGATTTGTCAAATAATTTTAAAAAGAGCTACCATTTGACCCAGCAATCCCATTACTGGGTATACACCTGTATTAGTCCATTCTCATGCTTCTATAAGGAACTGCCTGAGACTGCATATAATTTTTCTCCAACTATTAGCAAAGTATTCTCTAAATTGTTTACTTCTTAGAAAAAAAAATTGAAAGTAATTTTTTAAAGAAAACACAGGGTAGAACAACCTAGACAAATTTTAGATTTCTTTATTGCATTCTTAGTCTCTGATAGGCTAATGTGCACTGAGAATCTCTAGGACGTCTTTACAATCCAATATTTTCCAAGCAAGTTTGACAAATGATTATGATTATGATTATTATTTTATCATGGAACAGTTTCCCAGGGCTGGGGAGGTCTCAGGAAACTTACAGTTATGATGGAAGGGAAAGCAAACACATCCTTCTTCACATTAGCAGCAGGAAGGAGAAGAATGAGAGCTGAGCAAAGCGGGAAGCCCCTTATAAAATCATCAGATCTCGTGAGAACTTACTATCAGAATAATGGTATGCGGGAGGTGACTCCATGATTCAATCACCTCCCACTGGGTTTCCTCCAACAAACTACATGTTAGGGCATTATGGGAACTACAATTCAAGATGAGATTTGGGTGGGGACACAGCCAACTATATCAACACCCAAAGGAATATAAATTGTTCTACCAAAAGAACACACTTCTTTGCAGTACTATTCACCATAGTAAAAACATGGAATCAATAGTGGACTGGATAAAGAACATGTGGCACATATACACCATTGAATACTATACAGCCATAAAAATGGATGAAATCATGTCCTTTGCAGTAACATGGATGCAGCTGAAGTCCTTATACTAAGCAAATTAATACAGAAACAGAAAACCAAATACCACATGTTCTCACTTATGACTGGGAGCTAAACATTGGGTACTCAAAGATGACAATAATAGACACTGGGGACTACTGGAAGCAGGAGGAAGGGGGAAGGATTGAAAAACTAACTTGTGTACTATACTCACTATCTGGGTGACGGAATTATTCATATCCTGAACCTGAGCATCACACACTATACTCATGTAACAAACAGGTACATGTAACCCCAAATCTAAAATAAAAGTTGAAACTATAGAAAATAGATAAACAATAAAAATTTCTAAATATGTTTAAATGTCTATCATGACATCTATGATATCTGGTAAAAATCTTTAATAAGATATAGTCACAAAGCAAACATAAAAACTATGGAACACCTATCAGTTGTCTAATTTTTCAAGTGCAATAAATAGCAAATCTTGTTTTTTTCCTCCAAGTATTAGCATAATATTCTCTAAATTGTTTACTTCTTAGAAAAAAAAATTGAAAGTAATTTTTTTAAAGAAAACAGTGGATAGGACAATCTAGACAAATTTTGGATTTCTTTAAGATTTCTTTATTGCATTCTTAGAGTCTCTGACATGCTAATGTGCACTGAGAATCTCTAGGATGTGTTTACGATTCAATATTTCCCAAGCAAGTTTGACCAATGATTTTTGTTATCATGGAACATCAAATACTATCTCACAAGACAACAGTGTCCAGAGGAAAACAGTTTGAGAATGCTGACCAAGACTAGCCATTTATTAAAATGCAGACAGACCACAGGAGTTCACTTTTGAATGCATTATAGTTTAACTCCAGGGCTTTCTCTCATTGGAAATAAGTAGGACAGTATCATCATTAGCAAAAAAGAGACTCATCAGAAACAAGAGACAGAAGAAATAGTTGCCATAATATCTTTAACAGAGGAAAAAAACAGCTTCTCATCTAACTCCTGTGTTTTTTCAAAACTCAGCCTGGAGGCAGAAATTGACAAGTGACTATAATTCACAAGGAAGAAAAAGAAAAACTATTCTGTCAAGTATTTGAACTCCTAGGAAAATGTAGACATCAGAATTCATTGGAAAAAAGACATTGATAGTTATAACTGTCTGAGATCTCTTCATCAACTTAAGTTTCTAAAGGAGAAACAGCTATTGTTTCCCATAGCTGTTTTCATAAGAAGACAACCAATCTTTTGTAAAGGGGCAGGTAAAAATATTAATTAAACAGAAAGCAATCATTTATGACTACATGTAGTGTATATTCTAATAAGACAGAAAATAATATAAGACAAAATGAGTTGTAGCCTTAGCCAGTGAGACAGGCCAGGTCCAGCACAACCTAATTTTTCAAGGCTGCAGCAAAGACTCCTGAACAGCATTGTGTCCTGCTTATGGCCGGACCTCTAACAATGGCTCTAACTAGTCTCCAGATGCAGAATGGTCTCTGTACTGGATTGAATGGGGTCCCCTCAAATAACTTATCTCCATGAATGGATGAATGAAGAAAACGTAGTACATATATACACAATATTATTTATTCAGCCATAAATAGAATAAAATCCTGTCATTTGCAGCATTGATGGAACTGGAGGACATCATGATAAGTGAAATAAGCCAGGCACAGAAAGACAAATATTGAATGTTCTCACTCCTACGTGGGAGCTAAAAAAAAAATGAACTCATGATGAGAGAGAGTAGAAGGATGGTTACCAGACGCTAGGAATGGTAGTAGGGAGGACAAATAGATTTTTTAATGGGTACAAAAATACAGTTAGACAGAAGAAATAAGATTTAGTGTTCAGTAGCACAATTGGGTCATAGTTAATAATTTATTATGTGTTTCAAAATAGCTAAAAGCGTGAAACTGGATTGTTCCAATTGGATTGGTATTAAAATATCACACGTACCCCATAAATATTCACAGCTATTATATATCCATAATAATTTTTTAAAAATCCTATCTACTCAGAAACTGTGAATGTGACCTTATTTAGTAGTAGTCTTTGCAGGTATAATCAAATTAAGATGAGAACACACTGGTATGAGGTAGACTCTAAATCAAATATGACTGATGTCCTTCTAAGTAGAGGGAACTTTGGCACACACACAAATAACACCATGTGAAGTCAGAGGCAGGGATTGAAGTGGTGCACTTACAGGAACGCGGAGGATTGCCAACAACCACCAGAAGGTGAACAGAGGCATGGAACATATTCTCCCTCAGTGCTCTCAGAAAGACCCAGCCCTGTCTTAATTTAGGATTTCTGGCCAGCAGAACTGTGAGGGAATCAATTTCGGATGTCTTAAACCACCCCATTTGTGAAACTTTGTTGCAGCAGTCCTAGGAAATGAATACAATCTCAGACTGGGTTTTACAAAAACATTCCAACCTGATTGCTGCATTTTCTTTCTAGCTCCTTTTAACTAAAATGTGGAGGCCTCTTGGCAAAGTGTGTGCACTTTGGCCATTTCTGGTTGTGGTTCTGCTTATCAACATCCACCCCACTCACCACCCCCAAAGCCAGTCCGCCTTGCGAGAGCCAGAGATGCACCACTGACTAGAATTGTAGAGCCCTCTCAGTGTGTGTGCCCTGAAGCTCTCATCTGTTTTAAGGTGGGAGGCTCGAGTTTGTTCTGGAACTAAACTTGGATAAAGGAGCTCTATCATAACTGGCAGCACAGAAGATGAACTTTATTTTATGCCAACTTCTGGCTGACATCTAAGAGACAATAGTTTGTTGTTTGTTTTTATGTTTTTATTTTTCTTTAACTGAACTGCTGGCCAGCTGATGATCTGATCAGCCCATGAGCTCTAATGTCAGTGACATTCTCATTGCTGAGAATGACATTGAAGAGAAAGCATTTAAAGGCCAGAGGGTCCAGATGGCATGGAAAACACAGTTCATGGCAGGAACACAGGGACTGTGCTCTGATTACCAGGAGAAGCCTGAGGCAGCATAGATAGATTTCATGATGACATAGCTCGGGAATCCTCTTCGCCCAACTGAAAGTGCTCCAACATGTTTGGTCACAAGAAATGTTTTCAAGGAAACTTTGGACAGAGCTATTTATGAATAAGGATGCAGTTTCAAAACAATGAAAACCATTTGTTTTATATTTTCTTCAGTCTGAAAACATGTGACACCAAAGCCTGAGGAACTGGAAGAACTCCCAAAAGTCTAATTCACAAATATCCTACAGATCTTCGGAGAATTTTGCTTGAGACAGTGCTTCTGGAGCAAAAGAGGTGATTTTTACATTTACATTTAGAAGCTATTATAATGACTTCATACATCATCCCACCCCAAATAGAAATCTCAACTAAATTTCGTTTAATATTACAACATAGAAGATTAAGCTGTGCGGCTAGATGGCACATTTCTTTCAGTTATTTTTGAAATAATGGTGATAGAAAAGGAACGGGAGTGACCGTTTTGGTTATTTTCTGTAATCATTTTTAGACATTTTATATTCATTATGAAATAAAGTTTACATCCATCATGGAAGACACAAGAAGGAAGAGAGGGAGAGATGGAAGGAGAAAGAAAATTATGCAGTTAGTAAAAAGTACTAGAAACAAAATATTGGTAATATGTGGAACAGAACCTGAAGTCCGTATCAGAAGCAGTAGATATTCTTCTATGAAAGCTAAAGCCACTTACTGTTTTAACTACTGTAAGAAGATGGGCTCTGGGAACAAAAGGAATGCGTTTTGTCATGACCATATTTTTTATTTTTTAAAGTAAAATTTTCAAAAAATTTTCATTTTTTGTATTTCTGTAAGGTCAGTGGCAATGTTCCCTTTTTCATTTCTGATTCTGTTTATTTGGATCTTTTCTAGTTTTTCTTTATTAGTCTAGCTAGTGATCTGTCAATCTTAAATTCTTTTAGAGAACCAACTTGGCAGGTGTGGTGGCTCACGCTTATAATCCCAGCACGTTGGGAGGCCGAAGCAGGCAGATGACAAGGTCAGGAGTTTGAGAACAGCATGGCCAACACAGTGAAACCCTGTCTCTACTAAAAATGCAAAAATTAGCCAGGCATGGTAGTGGGCACCTGTAATCCCAGCTACTCGGGAGGCTGAGGCAGGAGAATCACTTGAACCCGGGAGGTGGAGATTGCAGTGAGCTGAGATCATGCCACTGTACTCCAGCCTGGGCAACAGAGCTAGGCTCTGTCAAAAAACAAAACAAAACAAAACAAAACAAAAAAACAAACTCTGGTTTCATTGCTATTTTGTATGGATTTTCGTGTCTCAACTTCATTCAGTTGAGCTCTGATTCTGGCTATTTCTTTTTTTCTGCTAGCTCTGCAGTTGGTTTGCTCTTATTTTCTAGTTCCTCTAGGTGTGATGTTGTCAATTTGAGATCTTTCTAATTTTTTGTTTAATGTAGGCATTTAGTGCTATAAACCTACCCCTTAACACTCCTTTAGCTGTGTCCCAGAGATTCTTGGATGTTGTATCATTGTTTTCATTAGTTTGAAATGATTTTTTTTTAAATTTCTGCCTTAATTTCATTGTTTACTAAAAAGCTATTTGGGAGAAGGTTATTTTTCATGTAACTGTATGGTTTTAAGTGATCTTCCTGGTATTGATTTCTAGTTTTATTGCACTGTGGTCTGAGAGTGTGGCTTGTATGACACTGGTTTTTTAAAATCTGTTGAGAATTGTCTTGTGATTGAGCTTGTGGTCAATCTTAGAATATGTGCCATGTGCATATGAGAAGAATATATATTCTGTTGTTATTGGGTGGAGTGTTCTGTAGATATCTGTTAAGTCTATCGGAGGTTGTTGAATTTATTTCCCAAATATCTTTGTTAGTTTTCTGCCTTGATAACCTAACACTGTTCAGTGGGGTGTTCAAGTTCCCCACTGTTCTTGTATTGTTATTTAAATCTTTTCAGAGGTCTCTAAGAACTTATTCTATGAATCTGGGTGTTCCAATGTTGGGTGTATATATATTTATGGTAATTATCTCTTCTTGTTGAATCGAATTGTCATTATGTAACACCCTTCTTTGTCTTTTTTGATCATTGTTGGTTTAAAGTCTGTTTTGCCTGAAACAGGAATAGCATCTTCTGCTCTTTTTTGTTTTCCTTTGCTTGATAGACATTTCTCCATTCTTTTACTTTGAGCTTATGGGTATCATTGCATGTGTGTTGTGCTTCTTGAAAACAGCATACAATTGAGTCTTCCTTTGTTATCCAGCTTGCCACTCTGCACCCTTTAAGTGGGGCATTTGGCCCATTTATGTTTGAGGCTATTATCATTTTACATAAAAAAAACACAGTCAAGTAATATTTGGAATCAGAGTGCACAATAATGAAGTGTATAAATACAGGTCTTACTTAGAACCCATGTACCAATGATTGTCCAGAGCCCTTCACAACTGACCATATAGAGAGGTAAAATGATACCCATAAGAATTATATGGTAGATATAAACTGTTAAAATTTTTTTAATTTCTTATAAACACAAATAAGAATCTTAAAGACATTGTTTTTGCTATTGTTAACTAATTTGGCAGTTTTTTTCTTATGTAATTCCTATTTAGTGTGATATGCAATGGCTAAGAAAATGAACTATTCTATTTAGCTTGTTTGCCTTGTAAGAGATCTATTGTAAAATAAAAGGCATGCCATGCCCCTTTCATTCACTCATTTTCTCCATTTACTTTCATTTATTTAAAATGTTGAGGAAATCCATTAAAAATATGGTTAGTTTTGAAGCATACAATGGATACATTTTCAGTATAGGTAGTGAATTTTATTTTAAAAAATTAGTACTTTTGTTGAAGAAGATATAGGAACAATTACTATAATCGTATATTTCAAATAACTAATTTCTTAGGCAATAGAAATTACCTAATTTTACTGTTGTCTTAGTCAAAATGAAAAGTCAACAGAATACCTGTTTGCTAGAGCCAGCAGGTTGGGAACAAATATGAGAAGATCAGGACTTTTCCTTGAATGCCTGGGAATTTCATATAAATGCAAAGTACAGTTATGAGTCAGGCTCACCAAAGAAGAGGTAATACATTTATTTCCATGAACTGGAGTAATACTTTTAAAAACTCTATTTGAAGAACAGACTCAGTGTAGCCAATTAACTGTAAGTTTAAAAAAAAATCCATATAACAATATGGCAGTTCCTCAAGGAGCTAGAATCAGAACTACCATTCAATCCAGCAATCCCATTATGGGGTATATACCCAGAGGTATGTAAATCATTCTACCATAAAGATACATGCATGTGAATGTTCATTGCAGCACTACTCACAATAGCAAAGATATGGAATCAATCTAAATCCCCATCAATGACAGGTTGGATAAAGAAAATACAGTACATATACACCATGGAATATTATGCAGCACAAAATCATGCCTTTCATGGCAACATGGGTTGAACTAGAGGGTGTTATCCTTAGCAAGCTAACACAGGAATAGAAAACCAAATTCTACATTTTCTTACTTATCAGTGGGAGGTAAATGATGAGAACCCATGAACACAATGAAGGAACAACAGACACTGGGGTCCACTTAAGGGATGAAGGTGGGAGGAAGGAGAGAAGCAGAAAAAATAACTACTGGGTACTAGTCTTAATGCCTGGGTGATGAAGTAACATGGATAACAACCTCTGTGATATGAGTTTATCTATGTAACAAATCTCCACATGTACCCCTGAATCTAAAAGTTAAAAAAAATTAAAAATCATGCTCATATTACAATTCCATTTATTTGAACCATCTCTAAGTTCTGAAGTCATCTGTGATTTTATAGCCACTCAACAGAAATGTCAGAGAGAATGCCAGCGAATTTCTCTAATATACCACTTAACAGCCAGCCACCAGTGACCAGTGAAGAAAAACTTAAGATGATGGAATTTATAAATTTAGGGCTTTGGGAAACTCTTCCTCATTCAGACTCTTAGGGAATTTTTTAAAAATTCTTTAAAATAATTTTTTTAAGATATCAATCTATCCAAAACAGGGGCCTCTACTGGTTTTAATGTTGTTCACCCTAGACTCAAGCATATCTGGGCATAATTAGAGGGTTGGTGCAGTGGGGTCACCAGAAACCTATTTATGCTGATTGCCAACAAGCCAAGTGGGAAGAACTTACACTGAGAAAGTGTCAAAGTGAGCAAAGTTGAGCAACAGGCACTAGGTGAGTACAACAGAAGTGAGTCTTGGGACTGTGTTGAGATTTGACTCCTGGCCCAAACTCCATGGATTGTGGTGAGACATGACCAAGAAAGCTGAAGCAAGTGTTTCTGCATAATCTCCATATGATGTCTAAGATCCCCAGGCATCTATAACACCACTGCTTGTGGCAGCCGTGGAGTTGGCCATAGTGTTGGAGCAAGGAGCCACAGAATGATGGGAAATGGTATTGTGGTTGGGTGGCACTGGAAATCGCAGCCATGCTGTTGCCCTCACAGCCCTCAGCTTTAGGCATGGGTGCTCCCTGTGCCTCAGAAGCCCTCAGGCATTGGTGGCTTGTCAGCAGGTTTGGAGGGTACCCATGGATTCAGTGCCATTAGAGGGAACCACAGCAGTCCCCTTAGACGTGGACATTTATGTCCACAGCAAAACAGGTAGAAAATTAGCAGACAGCACACTATATCTAAGGAGCCCAGGCACTTGTAAGAAGGCAAAGTGAATCAACCAACCTGAATTGTAGTTCAGTTTATTTATTGGTACATAATAAACCATGCAAAAATATGGAGGCTATATTAGGATTCTCCAGAGAAACAGAACCAACCGGGTGTGTGTGTGTGTGGGGAGGGGGGGAGAGGGGAAGAGAGAGAGAGAGAGAGAGAGAGAGAGAGAGAGATTGATTGATTTTAATAAATTGTCTTACATGATTATGGGGGATGGCAATTCTTAAATCTACAGGCCAGACCAGCAGGCAGAAAACCAGAGGAGAGATGATGTTGCCACTCATGTCTGCAGGTCATCTAGATGCAGAACTTTCTCCCCTTTGTGGGAATTCAGTTTTGTCTCTTAAGACCTTCAACTGATTTGATAAGGCCCACCTACATCATGGAGAGTAATCTGTTTACTCAAAGTCTAATTTAAACATTAATCACATCGAAGAGATACCTTTCATATAGACATCTAGATTGGTATTTGAGCAAAAACTGGGTCCCATGGCTGTCATGGCCTAGCCAAGTTGACACATGAATTAAGACAGTGGCTTCAAAGTACATTCTAATATTTCTAATGATTCTGTGGGTTGTCTGAGACACAGCCAGATGGTTGCCTTTTAGTTATTTATTCATGAATAACAAACAACACACAGCTCAGTGGCCTAAACCATATGTATCTTTTTATTTCCCATAATTATTTGATTTGGGCTCAGGCATTCATTAGTTCAGCTTGTCTTGCTTGGGGTTCCCCATGCAATTGTAGTCAGATACAGGTGCGATGGACTGTCCTAGATGGTTTCACTCACATGTTTGTGGCTTAGGCAGGGATACCTGCCAAGCTAAGCTCAGCTGGGTTGTGGGTGTGGCCGAGTCCTCTCTTCCTTCTTCACATGAGTCTCGGGGCCCCTCCCTAGTGATCTCTTGACATGGTCGGCAGCACATAGCTAGGCTTAGGCTGCTGCTCAGGGGTCCCTGGGACCACTTGAGGCTTATGTTTGGAACTGGCATAGGGTTACTTCTGTCGTATCCTATGGGTTAAAATAAGCCACAGAGTCTTTTCAGTTTACTGTGTGAGAAGAACCACACAAGGTGTGAGTGCCAGCCACCTGGTTCAAAGGGAGACATATATTACAATTTCTATACCAATTTTGCTAGCTTTCCTACACAGCTGGTGGGAGTGGAACCCAAGAAACACTCCTTGATGGCTGTCATTCCTCTGTCCATAGACTGATAGAGCCAGGTAGGAAACTCGCAGCCTCAAGAAAATGGAAGAGTTCCTTCCAATCCATCATGCAAACACAAGACTCTCAACTTTCCATTGCAGTGTATTTTTATTTCCAGAGAAAGATAGCTGGCGTCTTGAGTTAAAACATTCAAATGTATACTTTCTATAACTTTACTTAAGTCTTCATAACATTCATAAGTAGCAACTCACCATATAGTTTAGAATGGCCACCGTGTCTAGTATTCTAGTTAAAAGTAGGGATTCCTAGTCATTATCCATTTCCATGTATTCTTGGGATCACAGTGGGATCATGAGTTCAACCCCAAACATCCCATTTGGATTTGTTACTGGCTGGTGTGCACAGGGTGAAATTAAGTATTCTACTCCACCTAATGTGCTTCTGGGAGATCTGGAATAATTCCAAAAATCTTGGTCTTGAGAACAGCAACAAAACAGCTCTCATAGTCCATTTGGGTACTATGAAAAAATACCATAGGCTGGGTGGTTTATAAATGACAGAAACATTGCTCAGAGTTCTAGAGACTGGGAAGTCGAAGATCAAGGTGACGGCAGATTCAGTGTCTGGTGGGACGCTACTTTGAGGTTCATAAATTATTTCTTCTCACTGTGTCCTCACATGGTGAAGTGGGTGAGGGAGCTCTCTGGAGCCTCTTTTACAATGGCACTAATCTCATTCATGAGGGTTCTACCCTTATGATTAAATCACCTCCCAAATACCCCACCTCCTAATATCTTCACATTGGTAATTAGGTTTCAATACATGAATTTGTGGGGAAGCAAACATTCAGACCATAGCAACAGCTAAGAATGGATTCTTCTTCCCATAATTCAGGCCTTATTCAGGCCTTTTTTTCTTGGTTCCAATCCAGAGCTGTCACACAATAGAAAGTTCTCCGGTCAGAAATAGCTGAACATAGTTTGGGGTAAAGAGATCAGTGTATTTGGAAAATGGTTCTTAACTGTGTTTTTCTTAAAACTCTTAATAATTTGCTACAAGTGATATATCCTGCCTCTCCCCAAAATGCATAGACCTAAATGTGTATTACAAAAATTCAGGGGTATCTTATATAGGTTTATAGGTTGTAGGCTTATTCACAAAACATCAAAGTCTCATAGACTGCACAGTCAAAAGCCCCTGCTGAAAATCTCCCTCTCTCTTTTCTTGCACCCCACTCCCCTTACATCTCATTATGATGCCCAAATCAAGTCTCAAAAATAGGCATAAGATATACCCTTGGCCAGCTCTATTTTTTTTTATATTAGGGTCCCAAGCCTGTTAGAGTCAGATGTGCAAAAAATAATAATAAAGGTCATTAATGATATGGTTTGGCTGTGTCCCCACCCAAATCTTATCTTGAATTGTAGTTCCCATAATCCCCATATATTATGGGAGGGACCCAGTGGGAGGTAACTGAATCATGGGGAGAGTTACCCCCATAGTTTTCTCATGATAGTGAGCTCTCATGAGGGCTGATGGTTTTAAAAGGGGCTTTTCCCCCTTTTGCTCAGTACTTCTCCTTGCTGCCACCATGTGAAGAAGGACATGTTTGGCTCCTCTTCTGCCATGACTGTAAGTCTCATGAGGCCTCCCCAACCCTGCAAAACTGTGAGTTAATTAAACCTCTTTCCTTTATAAATGACCCAGTCCTGGATATTTCTTCATTAGTAGTGTGAGAATGGACTAACACAGTTTCTTTATCTCTCTATGACTATTCCAGTCTTTCTCCTAAACATGAGTTATACACACACACACACACACACACACACACACACACACACACAGATGCACGCACATGCACATAGATGCTGCAGCTCAGCCTCCTCCTCCTGGTAGCCAGCCTCAGCAGGCAATTTGCTTCCTGCCGGCTGCCTGCCTGACTTCTTCCCCCTTTTGTGTGAACATAGTAATCTTAAGCTTTCATAAGGCCACCTGATAACTCAAGGTGGCTGGGAAGCACAATTCCAGGCTCTGTCTGGCTTGCCAAATTTCCACATCTCTTGCTTACTAAATTGATCTTGGTGCAGCCACCTACAGATGACTGTGTGGGACTTTTGGCCAGGTGACCTCTGAGACCTCCAAAGATGAATACAGGCCCAAGTCCTCAGTTTCTCCAAGTCCTTTTTAATCTGCCTCATATAGCTCCCCTGTCCAGGTCGATGACCACACAGAGATCTAACAAACGCTTGTTTCTTGCCTCTCCTACCTTCATCTCCCTCTTCCTCTGAAAGTCTTGGGTTAGCAGTTGTGGATTTGGTACTTTTCCTCTCTCTACATCACATTTTTAGCATATCCTATAGTATCTAATCTCACAGCCTAGCTGCCATAAAAGAACAGCTTCTCCATACAGATTAAAGATTCTATGGTTTGTCAGGAGACCTTACTCTGTGCATTAAAACACTGTGGTCTGAGCCCTCCAAGCCTGGTTCTTGATATGCTAGAGCAATTTAGCAAATTCACTTTTAACAAAGCCCAACTTTTCAGCAAATTGCTTTCTCTGAACACAAGCAGAAGTCTGATTCAACAGTCAAAGCTGAGAAATGTATACTTTGTCCCAGCAGATATCACCTTAATCCTGAAACAATAAAACTTTGTGCTTCTAAGACTAGGAAGCCTCAGGGGTAATAAGATTGGCAGGATCTTTCAAACAAAATGTTTAAATGTTATTCTCTTTCACTGTAATGTTTCTGCAAAAAAGAAGACTCAGACATGGTGACATCTCTGAATCTGAACAAGCAACCTGAAGGAGATGGGATCATTGATGATCAAAATGGTAAGAAAACAAAGTACTGCAAATATTTATGGGATGCCTATTGAAATTTTTGTTGCTGTTTATATTCTCACCAGTGAGGCTCATCAAGATTAGTTACACAGAACTGCCCAGTCCCTGCCTGCCTCATTTGACAGTACCATGAAGTTCAAAGCTGCACATGCTACTACTCAGTAATGTAACTAAAACTGTACGTCAAATGTGTTCTAAAAGGAGGACCCTCTACTTAAAGCATTTTCAATTAGAAAATACCTTTGAATACAACTTTTAAAACCTACTTTTTATTTAGGGCTTTCCCTTTCATTTTAAGGGTAAGGAAAGTACATTTGTTGATGCTGCCAACTTTTACATACCCTTCATTATAATGTAAGTGATCTGTGGAGTACCTATAGTTGAATTTCCAAATCATCCACCTATTTTCCTTTCAATTTAACTCTAACTTAGGAATAATGAGGAGGGAAAGAGTTACGTGTTTAAAGTCATAAAAGTAAAGGTGTTGGTAATACAAGCTCAAAAATGCAGTGTGATTTCTTTTTATTCAGAAGCAGACGAAGTGTGGACCAGTTTGCTGCTGGCTAGGGCACTGATCTGTGCTGGACACTAAATATCATTGTAATAAATGGAATGTGGTCCCAGGTAACTGAGTTTTTATCATGGCTTCTTATAAAACTGTACTATGTAAATTTGTTCCAAACACTATATTTGAGTTAAAATAAAACAAAACAAAACAGGCCGGGTGCAGTGGCTCACGCCTGTAATCCCAGCACTTTGGGAGGCCGAGGCAGGCGGATCACGAGGTCAAGAGATAGAAACCATCCTGACCAATGTGGTGAAACCCCGTCTCTACTAAAAAATACAAAAATTAGCTGGGCGTGGTGGCGTGCACCTGTAGTCCCAGCTACTTGGGAGGCTGAGGCAGGAGAATAGCTTGAACCCAGGAGGTGGAGGTTGTAGTGAGCCAAGATCGCGCCACTGCACTCCAGTCTGGCGCCTGGTGACAGAGACAGACTCTATCTCAAAAAAAAAAAAAAACACTCCAGTGACTATTTTTGTAACAGGATTAGAAAGGTCCAAGTTGCCCACAGGCCTCTCTGAGACCAGCCGCCCGGTGGTCACCTAAAATCAGCCATCACAGAACCAGCATTCCGAAGTCAAATATTAAAGGGCAAATCACATTATGAATGATCACTTAAAGCTAAAACCCTTTAATAAGATTTCCAAGAAGATATTTGGTTTAGGAAATGACAAAGAAAGAACTGAAGAGAAAAATACAAAATATTTTACAGATATGAAAAATCCAAAGAAATATACACATTTTGAATAATGCTGTAAAACAATATCCATGCGTGTTTCTGACACTAATAGTATCCAGTTTTAGGGTCAGAAAAACAGAAACAGAAGAAAAACTTGACCAAAATTACAATATTTAGTTTCAGAAGTAAATCTCCTATTTTAAAGATAAAGAAGGAATATAGACTTTTAGTTAACAGAAAATCAATTTCTCCCATGCCTACTAGATAAATGCTGAATAAAACTATTAAAAATCATTGTCAACAAAGGCCTACATGTGTAAGTTCCTTTCTTGGATCCTGGGGAGATAAGCAAGACCTCCTGTATATTCTCTGCTTGTTTCCACACTGGCTTCCTTGGGAATGCCACCTGCTTTAATCGGGACACTTTCTATTAATGAAAGCCAAGGTAAGTGGCATATTTTAAGCTAAGTAAAATGGAGCTTTCATGTCTTTTCAATGGAAAGACTGCCAAGCCTCCTACCCTCCCTATATCTTAGAGCAGGGGTCCCCAACCTCCAGTCCATGGACCTGTACCAGTCCTATGCCTGTTAGGAACTGACCCACACATCAGGAGGTGAGCAGCAGGCAGGTGAGCATTACCACCTGAGCTCTGCCTCCTGTTAGATCGGCCACAGCACTGGATTCTCACAGGAGTACAAAGCCTATGGTGAACTGCACATGCTTGGGATCTAGGTTGCATACTCCCTATGAGACCTCTAATGCCTGATGATCTGAGGTGGAACAGTTTCATCCTGAAACCATCCCCTGTCCCCACACCCCTGTCCACGAAAAAATTGTCTTCCATGAAACTGTTTCCTGGTGCCAAAAAAATTGGGAACTGCTGTCTTAGAGGAACAACTGTACTATGTAAGTTTAAAATTGATTGCTGTTCAATTTAGTCTTAGCTCAGAACCATAATTCCAGATGATAAGTCATTTTTTGTCTTGGATGTCACCTAAAATGTCAGCTATCATGTTATTTGCAAATGTGAAAATCAACATGATGGAATAAAAAGAACATATACTTGAGGTCATACAAAACTTGGTTTGTATGCTGACTCCTCTGCTTTCCACCTGCTTGATCTTCTCTAAGATTCTTATCTTCTCTGAGCCCCCTTTGCAGGGTTAGTGAGCAAAACAGAGATCATATATAAGAAAGGTCTTTCATGCCTACTACAGATTAGATGCATTATTTTCACACTCATTCTTATTGGCATTATTCAGCATGCTGTCTCTGTCTATATCTAATTATGCAATTAAAATATCTAACAAGAATGGAGGCCCTGACATTTCTCTCTCTCTCTCTCTCACACACACACACACACTCACTCACTCACTCTCTCTCTCTCTCTCTTAAATCCAAAAACTTACTCCCAAGGTTAAAAGATAACGTTTTCATTTGGCGGTCTCTAGCTATTGCTCCCTTGTCATTGTGGCTCCTCTGAACTATTCTCTGTCCACCATCAGCATATTCATCTTGTCCATTAGGATTTTAGTCAAACTTTGAGAGCATGCATATACCATGTCAGGAATAATAATGAGGCTCAACTGGAATGTCTGCTTTTAAGGACGGCTGCCTAGAATGCTGTGCTGAGAAAGAGTCTAAAGCTACATCTGGACTCAGAAGAAAGGTTGTTATGACTGATGAGCTGTGTCGGTCCTGGGTACGGACGTGTGTGTGCACTCATTCACTTTCCCTTCCCAATACCACTGCATCACCTCTACACAATCCCAAAGACCTAACAGGATGGCAAAGCACACCGAAAAATGAAAAGCTGCCACGTGATGTGGAATACATGTCATTCCCACACTGAGGATATTCTTGGAAGTGGAGCCACCAGACCAGTGACTCATTGTTTTATTAACTGGCAGTAGATCTATAAAAAAATTAAGGTGCTGTCATATGCCTGTGGACAAAGTACTCTGCAGATAATCTGTAAATATTTTACACTAGGACTAGCTTTACCTTCTCTTTACATGTGTCTAAGTTTTACATGCACTGTACACTGACATGTACTCAACCTAAACTCACTTTTCTAGAAGTTGGTGCACAATAAGGAAAGAGCGAAAATGTAGAATACCATGCTAAATCAATCTCAGCTATCTTTGTGAAATTTGCTATTTAAATAATCACCTCTATCCCTGATGCTGAATTCACACTAGAATAATTAACATTTAGTGCACTTTGTTTATATTCTCTCTTTTTTCAGGTGGTGCATTTAAAGCTGAGTTCATTTCAACAGCATCCCTCTTTCCTCCTTTAAAACAATTTCCTCTGCTTCTTGGGCCTTCAAGAAAATTACAGTCTGCTGTGTTTTTCATGTGAACATATTTCTCTGGTTACCAGTAATATCGACATTTCTTTCTAAATTTTTTAAAAATCAGAGAAGACAGATTCAGAATCAGGTAAGCCTTTTTAAACAAAATAAGTTTTATGACTAACAAGTGTATAAAAGTTATTATGAAAAATAAACAGGAAGAAAAAGAATTGATTTTGCTGATACATAATACCATTGAAAGTTGCCCCACTGTGAATGTTTCTTTCTTCTTTCAAAGCCATTTTTGAAATTGATTGCATTCTTATTTTGAAAAGGAAGCATTTTCCTTAAATATATTAAGTTATTTGCAGGGTTTTTCCTCTTTACATAATCTGAGCTCCTCAACACAATCAATAGCTTCTTACTAATAAAAGAATTTAGAAGTTGTTAATGTCTTTCATCTCTTTTTTCAGATTTAATCCATCAAGAAGGCAAACAGCACCTAAAACTTTTTCAAATTTCGTGCCCAGGACCAGTGTATAGTAGAAACTTCAGACTTTTCTATCACATCATTCTCATTTATCCAGTGTCATATTTTGTGACAGTCCCTTAAAGACTCAGCTTAACGTTAATACCAAAAAAGCATATGCTTTCCTTTGGGGGGTGTTAAACAAATTCCACCAATGAGAGCCAGATTTACCAAGGTATATATACAGTGATTAGTTCCACTGCCCATAATTACTGCCTGCTTAGGAGAACTCTGAACAGAGGCAATGTCCTAGAATGTTATTGCAGTGAGAAACAAAATATATATTCAGGCCATTTACAGGAATCTTTCTCATGAGGCTCAGATCCAAGTAAACCACGACAAGCCGACATTGTTAGGTTCTTTGACTCCTTGATTCTCAAAAGCTTATGTGGCCGGTATTTCCTGGCTCTTGCTCTGTGGGACTTGGCCCTCAGCTTTTAAAAGAATTGGGTTGTGGAGGAATCACTGGGGCTGCCTGGAAAGTGAAGGCAGTTTCCATCCTGGTAGCCAGACAGGATACCAGGGGATTCGTTGTATAGCAAGCTTGGTGCTAAATCCATTCGGCAGAAGCCTTGTCCCCAGGCTTCTAGCCAGACAGGGCTTTTGTGGGCAAAGCATATTAATGGGAACATCAGTAATTCCAGCATTAAGTGCTTCTCTTTACCTTAATTTGACCTTTTGGAGTGACTATAACGGCCACACTGGCCCCATCATCTGGAGGCAAACAACATTCTGACTGTCCCGACATTCCCGCTATACTCAGAAGCTCATGTTTTATCAAACACCTACAACTTGCAAACCTAAAGGCAGAAAATCTTCAGACTTTTTCCTTACTTGATGGTGTACATTTGCCTCTCTCTCAGGAATTTTAAGGGCCTAGTTCAAGATCACAGAAAATGGACTGAATAAGTACACCAAAAATAAAACTCAGGATTTGAGACTCCAGGGTTGTGTTTCCATCCTTCACGTATACATCCCAGTATAAGGTAGGATTCTGATTGATTGATTGAGCGAATGACCTTAACTGGGCTCCCTGTTTTCACTTTCCCACCCCAACACACAGTCTATTCTCCTCGGAGCTCCGAGAACAATCTTTTCAAAATGCAAAGCACACTGCATGCCTCCCCACTCCCCACCCCCACACAACAGGGACACACCAGCCCTTCAGAGATCTCACATGACACCAAGAATAAAATCCTAAACTCCTCCCCTTGGCTTATTGCGCCTTGTAGATCCCAAGGGCCTGACCCATCTTCTGTCACCACCCTTGCTCACTGTGCCCTATTCACCTTATTCCTTGGCATTCCCTCCCTGGCAAGCCTAATCCCCTGGGAGCCTTTTACATGCTGTTCTTCTGCCTGGAGCACTTGTCCCAGATCTTCACATTTCTCATTACCTCCTGCTCCTCCTTCATTCTATTTTTTGTTCTCTGTCTAGCACTCTGCCCCACTGACAGAACACTGTGTACAGTTTGTGTATGGCCCGCCTCCCTACCGGAATGCAAGCACCCTGAAGGCAGCAGAGCCATCCCATATTGACTTGTGTCTCTGCCATCTGGGACAGTTTGGACAGGTGCTGTGGTTTGAATGTGTCCCCCAAAGTTCACATGTTGAAAACTTAACTCCCGATGCAACAGTGTTGAGAAGTGGGTCCTTTAAGAGGTGAATAGGTCATGAATGCTCTGCCTTCATGAATGAATTAATGTTGTTATTGTGCGAGTGTGTTCTTTACAGGTTTGTCATGAAAGCACATTCAGATCTCTTGCTCTCTCTGGCATGCTTTCTCACCATGGATGCCTACCGCCATGTTATGATGCAGCCAGAAGGTCCTTGCCAGATGCAAGCCTCTCGGTCCTAGTCTTCCCAGCCTCCAGAAGCAAATAAACTTCTATTGTTTATAAATTGCCCATCTGTGGTATTCGGTTATAGCAGCACAAAAAACAGACTAAGACAGCATGACAGAGTAGGTATCCAACGAAGATTTGAGGAAGAGTGAATTGGAAAGCTTCTTCCAGATTGAATAAAGCTCTGCACATGGCCTGGGTGTCATGTAGCTCCTGATGGACAGAGATCTCATTATTCTGACCAGTATTTAGCAGGCATAGGCAGAGACCTGAATTAGTCACTTTGCACCAAACCTCCTTCAGTCCTTCAGTCCACCCTCCATTGCTGTAAACTCTATACAAACATAAAGTTTACTTCTTGTGTTCTCTCCTGTTCTCTCCATAGATTTCCAACCAGTTAAATAAAACCACAGGGTAGAGAAAAAAGTATGCCCAGTTGTTGAAGCAGATCTAATTTTTGGCCACACCCCAGCTGTGAGACTTTAAGGAGGTTATTAAACCTCTCTGGCATTCAGTGCCTGCTGTGGGCTCAATTGTGGCCCCTCAGAAGTTCATATATTGAAGTTCCAACCCCCAGTGTCTCAGAATGTAATTGGATTTGGAGATAAAGTCTTTAAAGTGGCAATTGAATTAAAATGAACTTGAGTGGGTCCTAATCTAGTATGACTATTGTCTTTATAAGAGGAGGAAATCTGGACATGGACAGGTATGGAGGGAAGAGGTATAAAGACATGGGAAAGAGACCCGGAGCAGACTCTCTCTCACAACCCTCAGAAGAAACCAACCTGCAGGCACCTTGCCCATGGACTTCCAGCCTCTAGAACTGTGAGTCAATAAATCTGTTGTTTAAGCTACCATGTATGTCACACTTCATTACACAGCCCTAGCACACTAACAAAATGCCCTTATCTATAAAATAGAAAAGGTAATGGCAGATGCCTCGTCCCATTATTATGACCTAAACATTGCTGTATATATTAATTAAAATGTATACAGACTTTAGCTTTGTGTCAAGCATGTAACAATCGCTCATGATTTTAACTATTATTAGCCCTACTTCACCTGGCCAATAAAATCAATTATAAATGTAAGAACTTAAAGTGGTCATTTTATAACTGAGGTTAAAAATTTATGTCTAACATGAGTAAAATGTATATTCTTCATGCAGAAAAACATGACACTTTCTAGGCACAGAGAGGGGACAGAAAGGTAGGAATTCCTTCTCTGCTCTAAATATCTGCTATTCCCTGAGGACACAAAGCTTTCGTAAGAACAGGCAATCAGCTATTCTGTAACATGAAGCCACAGAAGTTAATATAATGGGATGTATGTACAGCTAAATGCCATATAACACATTTCAGTCCACAAAGAAACATACATATATGATGATGATTCTATAAGATTAGATCATATTTTTACTGTACCTTTTTTACGTTTAGATACACAAAAACTCACCATTGTGTTGTAAGTGCCTACAGTATTCAGTAGAGTAACCTGCTGTACAAGTGTGTAGCCTAGGAGCAATAAGCTGTACCATAGAGCCCAGGTGTGTGGTAGGTGTGCCCTCTAGGTTTGTGGAAGTGCACTCTGATGCTGGAACAATGATGAAACCTCCTGATGACACATTTTTCAGAAAGTATCCCTGTTGTTAATGACACATGACTGTACACAGTAGAAACTAAAATTAAAATGTTAGCTTAAGGAATATATCTTGTGAAGACAGAGTGATCTAGTGGGAGGAGGGAAAGAGAGCCAGATACATGTTCCTCTCTTCATCCTGTGTTCAACATTGAGCATGGGAAGAATGGGAAGAGCCCCTAAATATTCCCTCAACTTCCAGGTGACAGAACCAAACACACATCACAAATTTTGCCTAAGACATAAAGTTAGTGGTAAAACTCCATTCGTTGCCATTAAGCTTTCTATCAGGACCTCATTTCCACAGCATTGCCTATACATGCAAGTTGGAGAACACGATCGAAGAGGTCAGAGACTGGAGCCTCTGTTGAAAGGCAAGATTGGAAACCTCCAAAAAACTCTGTGACAGAACTACAACCAAAATCTGCAATACCGGAGATGTACTGTAACTGTCGGGTGTAGTTCCAAGGCCACACTGCTGTGGCTGTGGCTCCTACCTTGATCTTGTACACGTGACTCAAGTTTACTACTCTGTTTCCACCTTTGTTCCGCATTTATGCAAACACACCTACCAGATAGGCGTCTTTTAAGAATTAAATAATGTAATCTATTAACTATTATAACAATGTTAGCAAAACTGAAAGAAAAAGAAAACATCGTAACTTTCCTGTAGAAAAGAAGTATAGCAGCTTTACAGACACACTAAAGTAATTCTGGTCTCCAAAGTTAGAGCCACTGTTCTTACATCCCATGTTATATTCTTAACACTCTGCAGAGTGTTGATATAATACCTGTGATCACTTTCAGAATCACTGAATAACTAAGCCCTGGGGAGGAGTCTGTATTACACATCCCAAACTAGACAACTAAGACACCAAGTGAGGCAGAAAGCCTCCACCTTCTGAAGAGCAGCTGGCTACCTTTGCCCTGGGACATCCCAGTTAAATTAGAGTATGCGTGGAGGCTGCAGAGGTCAATGCATCCAAGGCAGCAGTCCCCAACAGTTTTGACACCAGGGACTGGTTTGTGGAAGGCAATTTTTCCACAGACTGAGGGTGGTGAGAGGGGGATTGTTTGGGGATGATTCAAGTGCATTACGTTTATTGTGCACTTTATTTCTATTATTATTACACTGTAATGTATAATGAAATAATTATACAACTCACCATAATGTAGAATCAATGGGAGCTCTGAGTTTGTCTTTCTGCAACTAGACAGTCCCATCTGGGGGAGATGAGGGACAGTGATAGATCATCAGGCATTAGATTCTCATAAGGAGAGTGCAAATAGATCCTTTGCATGTGCAGTTCACAATAGGGTTCACGATCCTATGCAAATCTAATGCCACTGCTGACCTGACAGGAGGCGTAGCTCAGGCAGTAATGTGAGCATCTGTACTTATAGCCACTTATTTGAGATATAATATAATCAATTATATCTCAGATAAGTGGATGGATATACAGATGAAGCCTCATTGGCTTACCTGCCACTCACTTCCTGCTGTGTGACTCAGTACTGGTCCATGGCCCAAGGGTTGGGGACTCCTGGCCTAAGGTACCTAATATTCTGCTTCCTAAAATTCTGATTTTCCTTTTGCTCTATGTACTTCTGTTGTCTATTGGGCCTTATGAAAATCACTGGATATTCAATGGTAAAATTACGGAGTTCTTCACTTCAAGAACCTCAAGTGAAATGGGACCTTAATTATAGCTATTTCATCAATTATATCTCAAATAAATCTAGATTTTAAACTAAAATTTGTTTGATTTAATCACTTTCTCATTGATTTTTTTTTCTCATGGAAATCTATTCTGTGTATGTAGCAGGAATCAGGGCTCATAAATGAGATGTGTGTGTCCTCAGATGTTTAAATGAAAGGAACAGATAAGTAGGTTTTCTTTATTTTGGAGGAATATATTTTAGGTCTTTTAGTGAAAGTTACTCTGTGAATAAGAATGCACTTATTTCCTACCCACAAAATTTTACACACAACTCCAGGGAGTGACTAGAGCTGCTGAAAACCATCCTTGAGCCACTCAGGGCCCAGGGACCACAGGTTAGGGAGCTTTGCTGCAAAGAGAAGTACTAAAACGGGATGCATGCCTGCACTGTGGAGTATTATTAGAGCATGTAGACTAGCCTGTGTAAATTTAATTGGCAAAACAATAGGAAAGAAAAATATGCAAAGGGAATAAACATGTTTTGGGAAGATTATTTTTTAATTGCTTAAGTTCATAATACACCCTGAGTCAGTGGAATAATCATACTCTACAAAATAGGACCGCTCCCTGTCCCTGTTAGCTGTGCCCCTTCAACACTTTAATCTGAACTACAAATTCCCTACCTCAGAATCAATGCATCAAATGGAACCTGTAGAAATACAACATATGACAGCTAAATAATTGACTTGATTTACATACATGGAACAGTTTGGTTTAAAATCAACCATTGTGTATGTATTGTGAAATAAAACTTTTTTCATGTTTTATTTGAGATACAATATAATCAATTTGCATTGATTATAAAACTTTTCCTAACACAATGTCTCCTTGGCTCTATTTTTTTTTCTGCCTGAAGCAGGCAATATAAGCTTTTATAATGCCTCATGCATGCACCACAATGACTAATAAAATGACAGTTATAAAATACTAAAAGTGTTTTTGAGAAGAGTACAGATAGTTCAAACATATGAAACTAGAAGCAGGAAAAAGATTTTAGAAAGGAATAAAGTCATAGTAATACATCAGAAGCAGAATAACACAACAAAATATATTTATCTGATGTGCCAAAGACGTGGAGTATAAACATGGAATTATGGCACACAAAACTGTTCAGACACTCAGAATGTAAATAAATCTGCAGGATAATTTATAACTATTGGCTAACTCATGCCTTTTTTTTTTAATGGAGTATTATATTGATATTCTGACCTTTAACGACTTTAGTAGGTGTTCCTCATAAAAAACTCTGATTATGTCTTATGGATTTAAGCTAAAAGCAAGCTGATTTCTAGCCAGAGTGAAGAGTATAAGTTTCTTGCACAAATTTCTCATTTTTAAACAAAACTATGTATCACATCAGACACTAAAGCTAAGGGTCAGGATAAACCATGTATTTATAAGTGGACTCCCCTATATAACTTTAGAAATTCTTAGCAGAGCCAACAAGAATTTACTAAAGGGCTATTAAAATAATCAAAGTATTTTAATATCAACAGTCTCATTTATCTTCTTCATAGATTCTCATTTAACCTGTGTGAGATAACAAGCAATAGATATAATGTCTTCTCTATTATTTAAGAAAAAAAATGGTAAGAACTAAAGTACAAGGAGGGGCTATTCCTTAACCAAAGTCACAGGACGACAGGACCACGTGTCTGGTTTCCTGCCTTGAGCTTCCCTTATGAGACCAAACTGCCTTCCATTTTAATGCTTCCTTGAAAATGTTTTCAAGAAAAGAAATAAAAGGTATGTCACTATACAGTTCAATAAACAGGCATTTTCTGTTTAAATGAATTTAAAACAATTATAAAATTCTTCACAACATCTGTTAAATAGAAAAAAGAAAAAGAAAATGGCATTTCAAAGAATTTGCCCATTTCTAAAAATTAAAAAAAAAATGACCTCAACTTTATCACAACAAAGTGAGCATTTTAGAGTGGTGCTTCCTCCTTACTAAAAACAGCATTTTGGGTTATACAAATTAAAGTCATGATTCCATGTGTTCTCTGAAAATGATTTCCTAAATTTGGAAAAGTTCATATTTCTTGAGAAACTCTGCAACACTTCTGGCTCACATCAGCATCATACCTGTGATAGGACTTTTGAGAGTTGAACCAAAAATCCACAGGTATAGAGAATTACTATATCTGCAATAGTCTAAAACATACAGAGCCAACAGAATCATTTGGTCAGAAGCATGGCTCATGTAATGAATTCACAAACAGTCCCTCGTCCTGTGGAAGACTGAGGTCAGTTCTTGGACATCCCCGAGGCTTTGGAGCTAGTCTATATACATATTATTTGTCCTCAAGTTACAAAAGAATAAAAATATTTCTCCAAGTCTAGAAATGCTATTTCTTTTCCTAGTTTTATTGCAATCAGCCTGTTTTGTGGTGCCTTCCTCGTCAGTTTTGCCTAACAAAATTCTAACTATTCTTCCATGCTGCAACTCAAATATCACCTCCTTCATAAAGCTTTTTAAAAATTATTTTTTAATCGGTAATAATTGTACACATTTATGGGCGATGACTGAGGTATTGATATAGGTAAACAATGTTGAATGATTACATCAAGCTAATTCATATCTCCATCACCTCACTTATTCATCACCTTTCCTGGCGAGTTATCTGAAATTTACTCTTTTAGCTATTTTGGAATATACAGTGAAGCTTTATTAACTGCAGTCACCTTGCTGTGCAATATTTCTCAAAAACTTATTTCTCCCGTCTGACTGAAACCTGCTGTCCCTTTTCCCCTACTCTCCCTGCTCTAGCCTCTGGGAACCACCACTGAGCTTTTTACTTTTATGAGTTCAACTTTTTTGGACTCCACATCTAAGTGAGATTATGTACTGTTTGTCATTCTGTGCCTGACTTATTTCAATTAGAATAATGATCTCTCGGGTCACCCATGTTGGCATAAATGACAGAATTTTATTCTTTGTAACGCCTGAGTAGTATTCCATTATATATATTTTCTTTATCCATTCATGTTAATGGACGCTTAGGTTGATTACACATCTTGGTTATTATGGATAATGCTTCAATAAACATGGCAGCTCTTTGATAGATTGATTTTCATTCTTTGGGATAATACATCTAGCAATAGGATGGCTAGATCATATGGTAGTTCTAGTTTCAGTTTTTTGAGGAATCTCTATACTATTTTCCATACTGGCTGTACTAATTTATATTCCCACAAACAGTGTACACAGGTTCCCTTTTCTCCACCTCCTTGCCAATCTTTTACCTTGTTTTCTTTCATGTTTTCAACAATTACCATTCTAACAGACGTGAGCTGATAACTCATTGTGGTTTTAATTTGCATTTTTCTAATGATTGACAAGGATGAGCATCTTTCATGAATGTGTTGACGATTTGTATATCTCTTTTTGAGAAACATCCATTTGGGTCTTTTGCCCATTTTTTAATCAGATTTTTTTTCTCTTGGTATTGGGTTGAGTTCCATATATATTTTTAAGTTTAACTCCCTTATTGGATAGTTTGTAAATATTTCCTCCCACTCTGTGGGTTGTCAGTGTGCTCTGTTGATTGCTTCCTTTGCTGTGCACAAGCTTTTGAGTTTGATGCAATACCATTTGTCTATTTTTGCTTTAGTTGCCTGGGCTTTCGGGGTCATATCCAAAAATTCACTGTCTAGACCACGGAGTTTTCCTCTTATGTTTTCTTCTAGTATTTTTACAGTTTCGAGTATTATATTACATCTTTTGTCTATTTTTAGTTGATTTGTCTTTCTTGAGCCACCCAGTCCCCTTCTCATCCTTGCCTACCACACTGTCCCCTTCTCATCCAGTTTCTTTCTAATGAAAGCACTTGTCACACTCTACTTTTCAGTTTTTGAAAATGTCTCTCCATCCCATTAGGCTGCTCCCGAAAACATAATCACCTTTTAGTGCTTATAACTTTGAAGGAATTGAGTTGAGTCCCAACTAAGACCCAGCAGATAGTTTTCCTTCAAATGCAAGGTAGAATAGAATGTTATGCATGATCTTTCTACACCAGATATCTTCAGTGTGAGTGATGATATATTTAAACATGAAGAGAAACTCTATTTAGATCCCATATCTTGAGCCCCGGAATTGATTTCTGCCCCTGCATTATAAAGAGTAAGTTGCTTTCTACACTCCTACCATCTTGCTCTCTAGCAACGAATGGCTGTGCCTCACCCACAGAAATAACTAATGTAGCTTCCACAGTGTTGAACAGCTTTATCAAGTGTATCAGAAGGCGCTTAACAGAAAGCTAAGAAAATGCTCATCAATTCAAGATGCCAGAGAGAAATGATGATTCATTATCATCTTAGTTGTTACAAAGCAGACTTGGCAATCCTTACGAGAGAAGCTACTCAATTTATGGCTAGCCAAGTGCTTTTGGTTAAGAAGTTTCAGGTAGAGATAAAAGGCAAAACTTTTTTTCTATTTTTTCCTTTATCCACTCTCAAGAAACTTCTGAATTTCCTAAAAGAGCAAGAAAAATAAGATGAGGTTACTATCTGAAACACCTCAAAATAAACATTCATGTAAAATACTGAGGAAATTCCACCAGCAACATGGATGCTTTAAAAATACTCAGTGGGGAGTCATATTTCCAATTTTATTTCAAGCAAAATTGTACCTAAATGAGCTGTGAAGAAACCACCTTCAGATTCTGAGACCACATGTCATTCTATTTTAAAATATCTAGATGCACTGTCCACTTACTATTTTTGTTCTATGTCTCAATTTATTTTTATAGAAGAAATAGTAAAGCCTATTCTATGTTATTTACATACAGTTTTTTTTTTCTCAGTTCTAAAGAACAAGGGCCATCCACTCATTTTCTGCAAATCAAGCTCAGAATTTTGATCACTGTCATGTATGAGTGGCATGTATGAGGCAAGGATTGTGGTAAGTTGTAAATTTGCCTGTGAGTTTTAAATTTCCAACACATACTTCCAATGTTGGCTAGCTAAAGATGTGATTAAAATATCAACTCGAATCCACTCATTATAATTAATTGGTAACTATACAGTACAGTATACTGTTCATAAAGGATTTAGAAAAAAAATACTTGGTTTTGCTTCTCTTTTACTTTATAGTAAATAAATAAGATGATTATGAAAAGAATAATTTGCAAATATGAACCATGAGGAGGCTTTGCACAGAGCTGTATTTCTCGGCTGACCTTCCTGAAAGGAAACAGACTGCGATTCAAGTCTTTGAAAGTAGGCACGGTTACAGCTACAGGAGCTGAGCAGTTGCAGAGACTAGGGTAATGCCGCAGGAGCTTAATGCCGCCTAAGGATGTAACCACCGCATGGGGAAAGACCAGCACAGGGTAGAGCACTTCACGTGTTTTGCAGCTTTCATATATTTTTTCTCTATAAGAAAATAGCATTAATAGGTTAAAGAAATACAGAGTGACCTTAAAAGTGAACTGCAGGATAAAATCAATTACTAATGTAAAGTAACCTCAAAGAATTAAATAGATGCTTCTTTCTTTCCTTTTTTCATCTTTTGGGGATAACTGCATCTCCACTGAGAACACCAAAATTGATTCCATTATTTTAATCTTTTTTTCAAGGATGCTTCACTGGCAGGCATTTTAACAGAATAGGGTCCAATGTAAAGCAGAGTTTTTGCTCTCAGTACATTAAGAATTAAAGAAAGGTGACAAACACAGCTTACAGTTGCCGAGGAGAATAATTTCAGAAGTGAATTGATGATTACTGAATTAGTATCCCAGTTCAGGGCCTGCCATCACAAAATGACCACATAGTGGCTTAAAACAACAGAAATTTATTTTCTTGCAACTCTGGAGGCCAGAGTCAGAAATCCAGGTGTTGCCGGCCCACACTCTCTCCACAAATGCTAGAGCAGGCCCCCTCCTTGCCCCTCTAGTTTCTGGCAGCTGTAGGTGTTCCTTAGCTCATGGCATTGTCACTCCAGCCTCTGCTTTCATCCTCATGTGGTTGTCTTCCTCTGTCTTCTCTTCTTCTTAAAGGCATTTGCCATTAGTTTAAAGCTTCCCTGGGTAATTCAGAATGATCTCATTTCAAGATTCTTAACTTAATTACAGCTGCAAAGACAGTTTTTCCAAATAAGTTCACACCCATAGTTTCCAACAAAGAGGGAGCCAGGACCACCCTGTTTGCGGAGCCAACATGTTGTGCTGGGAGAACAACGCAGGTAGGTCTGGGAACAGGACCCCGCACAGGAGGCCATGGCTTGCTTCCCCATCCATGAAAGGTGAAGCGATGCCTATCTCACAAGGTTCTTGGGAAAACTGAGTGGAATATTACATGTGAAAGCATTTTGTCAATCTCACACATGTTATTGCCAATAAAATGTATTGACGAATGCTTTCACATATACAGCCAAATTACTTCTCATCAATTATCATGTTTATAGCCTCAGAGCTTGGAACAGAGTAGGTATTTTAAAAAGTCTTTGGAATTGTTTAATGAAAACGTGTTCAGATAAATGAGTTAAATATTTTCTCGGCACATTTGCTGGGAAGGCGCCATGTCTCTCATTTTATGAGTTACTCTGCATGCTGCACAAGTAGAGCTTGGCAAGGTATATTTTTCTGGACTCCTTTTACACCAGCACCCCAGTAGACTTTTTGGGTTGTAGTGTATTCTACAGGAAATAAAAAATCACAGCTGATTGAAAGATGAAGAATGAATTCAGAAATCAGAGTCTCTTCAAGGCCATGGCACTTAAATGTAATGTTATCTGCAAAATTTATTTCCCCTAAAGAAGTGCAAAGTTCTTTGTTGTTTTTCAAAATAAGCAGCCTATTCCCTTCCTGGTTACAACTTTCAGCTAGGTCACAAGGGGTGACCCTACTCCTCAACAGCTATATAATTTTCTTTGTTATTCTTGCAAGTGTGTGTTTCTATGTTGCATTAGTTTGACTTAAAATTTAATTTTTCAGGTAAACATATCTGTTTCCTACAGGAAGACTTGGTAGGCTTTGCTCTTATATAACTTTAAGCCCAAGGAAAGCAAAACCTTACCTAAAAAAAATACTGAAGAACGCTTGTTTTCTGAAAAACAGCAGGCCTTTCTCTAGAATCAGAAACTGCAGGAGCGATTCTGATGCTCTCTAATGTTTGAGAACCAGAGTCCTAGAATCCACCCAGACAGAGTATTTAAATCACAGATTGCAGGACCTCACTCTCCACCACTCCCAAGTTTCTGATTTTGCAGGTCTGGTTGGGCCCGGTAATTTGTGTTTCTAACAAGCTCCACGTGCTGCTGATGTGCTGGTTCCAAGTCCACACTTTGATAACCACTGCTCTAGAGAAAGGGGGAAAAAAGCAGCTAGATTTTAAACTGGGATTTTCCTTCCAAACATGAGTCCCATTAAGCCATGGCCCTTCCATGATCAGAGAATAAGTTGAAATGGAAGCAGAGACGGAGCGAGGGCAGTGATGTTATATTAATGGATGTTCCTCCACGTGAAGGAAAACCTCAGGAAGTGGACAATAAGGGTTCTCTTCAATAGCACGTCCTGACTTTTGCATTTAGCATCCTGCAGCTCTGGGAACATCAGTAGCCAGCCCTGTGAGGAGGGCAGTCGGCTACAGAGGGCACTGGCAGGGATGGAGCATTAGCCTCAAATCACTTTGCCTGAAGTGAACATCAGTAAGAAAACCAGAACCAAACACCCAAAAGAGCAGTTCCTGAACACGTGCAATCTACAGGAGACCCCTGGAAATGATGGGAGCAGGAGGCAAGGCTTGAGGCGCTGAAGCTATGTAGGTCAGAACTGCGGCTCCTGAAGTCTAAGGAAGAAAGTTCACCTGATGTTATTTGAGCCCATGGACAGGAGGTACATTTGGGTTCCAATAAAGTATTAATGCCCAGTATCTTTTGCTATTTAGAGGGGGGCAGGCACTCTTTGTAAGGCAGAGACCAACTTTTCAAATATTCTTTGTTTCTCTGTATCAAACACAATGTTTTACTTGGTCTCCTGATCTCTCTCAAATATCAAATTGGCCATGTTGTTTTTCAACTTAAAACTTTTCGGTAATTTGTTTTCCCATAAAGCAATTGCCCCGGGCTTTTAGTTTGGCATGCAAGGTGCTATCTTAGACACCTGCTCCTCGAGTTGCTATTCTTGAACCAGCATCACCATCACCGTTACCTGAGAGCTACTCAGAAGTGCCAATTATTGGGCCCAACTCTAACTTACTAAGACAGAATCTGTGTGTCAGTAAGAGCCCCTGACCTGGTTCTGTGCACATTACCGTTTGAAAAGCACTACTCTATACTAATGGCTGCCTTTCTTGGTCATCTTTTAGCTATAACTGGCTGTCATAGTTCCATCTGGGCCACAAACCCTGATTACAGATGAGACAGAGCAAAGCCTACTTCAGAGCCAAAATGCAGTTCTCAGAAATGTTTATAGCTTTTCTGAGTTATTAACACTAACTGGCTCTTTACAGAAGGCCCAGAGAGAAACATCATCAAAAGCTGGAATGAGAACATGACTTGCTCAACAGCACAACAGCAATAACTAGAAACACCATTCCCTAGTCCCTGATTTGGACATCTGTGTCTCAGGCCCTGGGCTACCTCAAAAAACCTTTCTGTGAATATTGATCCCATCTGACTGTCAGCAGTGGTTCTTTGACGGTACCTAGGACGGTGCTTATAAGAAAGTACAGCTATAAATTTTACCACCTGCTACTGAATTTAGTGATTATATTGAATACAGAGTAAAAGCATTGTTAGAAGTACATTAGGTTTTACTGTTGAATTATTTATACTCTGCTGCACTTGTAAAAGAAAGACATATTTCCATGTTTACCCCTGCAACAAAACGGTTTTAAAAGGTATATGTGCATTTTAAGGAGCACAGGGCCAAGAAGACTTAGTCACTTGCTGTTTCAATTTCTAATTTTTTACCTCAGTGGTTTCAGTGATCATTAAGGAAGGTCTCGAAGGTGAGATGAGAAGTCACAAAAGTATAAAACATAATCTGAGAGTTGTATGTATATATGTGCATGCTTTATTCATTTTCCTGTTGCCTCAGGGCATTGAGTAGATTACAAGTAACCTGAGTATCCTTACCTTTCACCAGCCAGTGGGCACAGGTGGGGTCCCATTAAGAGTGGTAACCTAATGTCACTGGTTCTCACCCTAGCTAACTTTATTTGAAATGTCACCCTGGTATTTCTTGGAAGATTCAAATGTACTGCCCAAAACATCTGCTACCTCTGGTACTAAGAGTGCTCCCTAGAGCTCCAAGATTCTGCAGGGTCCCAGGACCCATGATGCTTGGAAACTCATCAGACAATATCTACAATTAGGAGCGTGGAGAAGAAGCTGCTGTTGAGATTCCACCGAAATGGTTCTTTTTTGTTTACAGTTGTTTTCCAAAGAATCCACTCCTTTGCATTTTGGAAGACAAATTCAATTGACAGACATCATCCAAATTGAGACGTTTTCTCTCCCTTTCAGTTACAGAAAACATTTTAATAGGTGTAGGCTAATGGAGCTTGACTCCTTCCTTCACGGTGAGTATTTTCTTGGGATGCTTCTCGGTCCCAGGTGCAAATAAGCACCTGAACAGTCCATGTAAAACCTACCTAGACGTGTCTTCAACTCATCGGCTTTGAAATGAAATGCCAGTCATATGAGGGTCACCCTCAGGTTTTCAATTCTCTTTTGGAAATAGCGAGCAGTGACTCTAAGTTTTCTATCTATAGGAGTAACTTTGGAAATAGATAATAAACAGAAGTCTCCAGTGCTTCATCTTAAAATTTAAATATCATATTTTTATATGAACAGATTTTAGAAGCCAGAAACCTGAATTTAAAAATCTTTGTTTACCCTATAAGCAATTGTTAAAAAGTGGCAACATACAATTTTGTCACATAGTATATCACATTCAAACAAAAACAATAGCTGTAATGAAATTCCTGTAAGAATACATATCACTAATACCATCACCAAAATTCATTCTGCAGTTTTTTTGTTCATAAAATTGTCTTCATTGCACCATAAACTTTAAGTCTGGTGGGTCTACTGATAAAAATGTATGACACGAAAAACATTAAGAATATTCAAATAGGTTTGCTTAAAAGATTCACTTGTTAATAGAGGTGGTTTTGACAAGATGGGAGAAAAGATCTACCAAAGTAGAGTAAATTGAAAAGTAATTGTTGCGAAAAGTGTTGATTAAACACGTCAACCTGTGGGGGCTGGGGGGAGGAAAAAAAGAAAGGAAATAAAAGAAAATGGACATTTAAAAAGGATTATTGTAGATGGTGAGGGTGGGGCTGGGGGTGGGTGGAGCAGGCTAGAAAGCATTTTTACTCAATGACTCATCAAGAAATTTGAAGGAGACTGTAGTCACACCTGCTATCCCAGCACTTTGGAAGGCCAAAGCTAGAGAATTGCTTGAGACCAGGAGTTCAAGATCACCCTGGGGAACATAGCAAGAGTCCATCTCTCTAAAAAATTTTAAAAATAGCCAAGTTTGGTTGCATGCACCTGTTGTCCCTGCTACTCAGGAGGCTGAAGTCAGAGGTTTGCTTGCTTGAGCACGGGAATTAGAGGCTGCAGTGAACTATGATCATTCCACTGCACTGCACTCCAGCCTGAACAACAGAGTGAGACCCAGCCTCCAAAAAAAAAAAGGAAACAAAAAAATTTGAAGGAAAAATATGCTGGTAGATATAATATTCAACTTGGGTGCCTATGCCCAGCTTTCTGGAAACTACAAATGTAATATGAAGACAAGAGAAGAAATACAAGGAATAAAAGCAGTCCCTATGGGGTCTCAAGGCTGCATTTGAGTAGGTCTGTAATTTGCTCACAGGGCTAGTGCCACCTTTCCTTGCTAGAATCCTGTGTCAACTCTGCATGAATGATGTAGCAGGTTGAAATGTCCTTGGGACTGAGTGGCATTTCTGGTAATTATTTTGTATGGCAAAACATTCATTCATTGAGTCATACAGAGGGCCCTATGGGGATCATAGAATAAGAGCTGTCTTTTGCTTGTAGGAGTTTAGGAGGAGGACTAGGACATGTGCTTATATAACTTGAGGGTAAAAAAATTAAAGTGGCATTAAAAGGATATAAATGTGTTTGCAGTTTAGAAGAGCAGATTATTTCTCTGTGGGATATCAGGAGAGCTTTGTGGAGATGACAGTAATTGAGCTAAGTCTCAAAGAGTGGGTAGGAGTTGGACATTTGCAGATGTGAAAGAAAGCTGTGCCAGTAGATGGGAATATTCAAAACTGAGAAATGAAATTTGAAAAGTTCAAGGCATCTGGCTGGTACTTAAAAAGTTGACAGTCAGTCTGGGTAGATAGTTGATATCTATCAGACCATGGAAGACACTGAATTTAAACTTTGTTGGTATGAACTCAGAAGACACTGAAGGATTCTGAGTAGGAAAGTGACTCCAGTAGGACTTAGCTGAAGGCTTTAGGAAGATTATTCTGCCATGAGTGTGTATGAATAGTGGAAACAGAATGGGAGGTCTTCAAGGAGCTGTCCTCAATCTTTTATACCACAGCCCCATGAACAGCATTGTGGCTTATATGGTTTAGATGTTCGTCCCCTCCAAATCTCATGTTGAAAAGTGATTACAATGTTGGAGGTGGGACCTGGTTGGAGGTGACTGGATGACGCTGGAGGATCCCTCATGAATGGCTTAGAGCTATCCTCTTGGTGAGAAGTGAGCTCTCGCTCAGTGAGTTCTCGTCAGATCTGGTTGATTAAAAAGTTTGCCCCCAGCTTGCCTCCTGCTCTCCCCATGTGATGTGCCTGCTCCCCCTTTACCTTCTGCCATGTTTTTAGGCTTCCTGAGGTCTCCTGAGAAGCAGATGCTGAGCCTGTAGAAACTAAGCCAATTAAACCTCTTTTCTTTATAAATTACCCAACCTTGGGTATCTCTTTATAACATTTCAAGAATGGACTACCACAGTGACTGTCATTCTTTGGTTGCTTTTATTTCTAAAACTAGATGTTGCCTCGATTTTTAAAAATGTAGTTTAAAGGGTAAATGAATTACAAAGTCTTTCTTAATATTAATGTAAACAAACTCTAATTTTTTTTCGAAACTTTGAATCATATCTTTTTCAGATGAGCGTCCTAATACTTTGAGTATGTTTTTATAAGGAGCCCTTACTGTCTTTGGTCATTCTAGCTGTTCTTTGTATTTTCTGTATAGTCACTAAGGTCTTTTCTAAGGTGCAAGGACTGACCTCAACTATAACTGTGGGTTTTAAATAACCCATGAAATCATTTTACCCAAAGTCCTTTACAGATTGATAAAACTCTTTCTGCAGCATTTCTGACAGATGATCATCTGCCTTTGATTCAGACTATGGGGACCCACTGTTGCACAAGAGATCCCCATTGTGACATTATTCCAGTATTAGATACTTTTTTATCTTGAGTCCACATCTACTTCATAACCTTCCTTTTGTTCCCAATTTTGCCTCTGAAGCTATTCGGATTAATTCCAGTCTACCATTGTACCCAAGTATACACTTCACATTCTCCTACTATAACCACACATCTACACAATACCCCCCAAAAGACTTTCAATCTCTAAAAACAGTTTACATATTTCTCTTCTCCATTAACCTGAGCAACCCCAATTCTTTCACCTGTTTCTTGTATGAGGTAATTTACAGAGTCTACAAAATATTTTGTCCTCTGGATATTCCCTAGTTTGCCAACTTTCTCCTCAAAACATAGCATGCAGAATTAAATGCAAGTATTATATTTGGCTACTGTGATAAGGCCCACAGCGTAGACATAACATGCCTTTAATTCAGACTTCTTCTACCTCATAGTACTAACATATTAGGCAAGGAAAAAAAGGATGAAGTAGGTTATATTTTAAAAAGCAAGCACCAAATAGATGCATAAACATTTTCTGGCTTCAACTCTAAACATACATTTCTATGTTTTATGTTGACAGAAGATGTTTACCAGTGATCTCATTGTTTTCATGAATTATTAGGAACTAGACCTAATGATCTAAATATATTCTGCTTAAAAAAACAAAAGGTTAAATAAAAAAGGGTCTGAACAAAGAAAAACATAATTTTCATGAAACATTTATTCTCTTAAACTAAAAATTTTGATTCTCCTTTTACTATATTTTCTGGGACTGAAAATGGTCTATTACATTTTTTCTGGCTCCCTCTCTGCCTCTTCCTTCCTTTCTGAGGATGACACACACTGAATTCTTTTTTATGAGGTTTCCCGAGGAGTTATATATTTTTCACAGCCATAATAGGGTTTTTTTTTTCCAAGGTTCTCAATTTAAAGTACTAGACATGATTACTGAAATTGTATTGTTTTATAGATTGACAGCAACACTTTTTGTGGCAGGATATAGTATATTTTAATGAAAATAAAAAAGTAAAAAAAAAGACATGCTGAAATCAGAAATAAGGCAAAATTTTCGAAGCAAAATTTAGGCCAAAAATGTGTTATGGGCCATTACTTTTCCACAAGGAAGTTGCCAGCTAAAACCAACAATTTTCTTATAACTGGACAAGTCAAAAGTAAAAGAAGTAGAGGAGGTAAGGGTTGTCTGTGTTCCTATAATGCCACCTGTGGCATTCTTTCCACAGAAATTCACTTCTCCACTTCCAAAATTAAAATCAAAATGGACTTGGAGTTTGCTAGAGAATTACTTCTTAGAATTCTTCTAAGTATGAGTGGTGAAATTATTAGAAATTTCTAATAATACCTCACTGGAGGGCTAGGTTGAGCTCCCTACAAAGGCAGGCAACCCATGTCCACTAAGTTTTCAAGAGTTCTGTGTCAGTCTGCTTGCTGGCTTTCACTGTCCGTTCAACCTCCGGCCTGGATTGGAACCTACTTTGATCAGATCATTTGCTACATTTTTAAATAATTGTAAATATTTCTCCTCTTTCTCTGGCCCTGAATTCTGTTTTCAGTGCAAACCTCAGCCCCCATCCAATAGATGACACTAATCCATAATAAATTTGGGGATGAATTAGATTTTGTTTATATTTATGAAATTCCTTACACTTCAATTCCTGGCAAAATAGTGGAATGGATACTTGGAATAACTTCCCACTACAAACCTAATAGTGAATAAAATGCATCTCTGAAGAAGTGGAAGACTGAAAATCCTCAAAGAATTGTCTGAATTGTCTTTTTCCTTTAGAATAATTTTTCTGTTTGCACGTTTGTATATGTCATACCAATGGTTTTCCTAAATGTTTCATATTTCATTTTCTTTTTACAACATGGAAAAAAGACTGATTAGTATAGTAGCTGGCCTGTGGGAAGGTTAAATCATTTGTTCTGAAGGGCTTCTCCTGAATTAGAGCATTTGAGATGGCTCACTGTTGTATCTCAACCATCTTTTGGGTCATGCTTTATTTAGCTCTTTGAAGGTTGTACTACCTGCATTCCAAACTTGTCCCCCAACTACTGGTCTACCTATGAGACCTTTTCTTCTACTCTAGAACCATAGGTATCCATTCACTTTTAATTTAGTATTTTGAATGTCAATAAGTATGAAGCAGGAAAAGAAGCAGAGATACATTCCACTTCCTTTACTTAACCTGAATTTTGAGTTTTGACACTCTAGAAGACAGTAGTTTTATGTAGAAAGTATAGCATAAGACTGATGTTGACTAAAAGAAAGAAATCCTGCTCAGCAAACTGACGCAAGAACAGAATATCAAAAACTGCATGTTCTCACTCATAGGCAGGTGTTGAACAATGAGAACACATGAACACAGGGAGGGGAGCATCACACACTGGGGTCTGTTTGGGGGGACTAGAGGAGGGACAGCAGGGGAATGGGGAGGTTGGGGAGGGATAACACGGGGAGAAATGCCAGATAGAGGTGATGGGGAGATAGAGGCACCAAACCACATTGCCATGTGTGTACCTATGCAACAATCCTGCATGATGTGCACATGTACCCCAGAACCTAAAGTACAATAAAAAACATATATACATATATATATATATATATATATACATATATATATATATATATATATATATATAGAGAGAGAGAGAGAGAGAGAGAGAGAGAGAGAGAGAGAGAGAAAGAAAGAAAGAAATCCTGGGTTACTTAAAAAAAAAAAAACCTTAGAAGATGTGATAGTGTATAAAAAGTCGACATATTTTCTGACATTCCTGGAGTTCAGTGGTTGGGTCTAATTCTTCTTTTTATTGGGTGTAGGTTGAACTTAGTCACTAACTTCTAATGAATAGAATAAAGTTGGAGAGACAGAGACTGCAACATCTAGGTCGTAAATGGCAATGCAATCTTCTCACTCTATCTTTTAAATCACTCATTCTAGGAAAAATGAGATGTCATGTCATGAAAAGCTCTAAGGGGAGAATGCAGTGGCAAGAAGCTGAGCCCTCCAACCAACAGCAAGAAAGGAACTGAGGCCTTTGGCCAGCAGTCATCTGACTGAGCCTTCTTGGAAACACATCCTCCTGCCCCAGTCAAGCTTTCAGATGACAGCAACTCTGGCCAACAACCTGGCCTGCAAACCCATGAGAGACCCTGAGCCAGAACCACCCATAAAAAATACTGTGGGATTTCTGAGTCAAAGAAACTGTGTGAGATTAAAAAAACATATTGTCCTATGCCATTAAATTTTGGAATCATTTAAAAGGCTGGAATAGATAAATAAGAGTTAAAGAAAAGTCAAAAGATTGTATTGATACTGAAAAACTAATTAGCAGGAAATTACCAAATAAAAATTCAAGTCAAGTATGCATGTAGTGCTACTGGAAAAAATAGGATATATATAAAGAAGTTAATATCCAAGTCTTATTCATACTCACACAGGCACACACATTTATTTAGGAATATATGCACATGTACATTTTAGCAATCCATAATTTATACACTATTTTGTAAAAGAATTCAAGTACTCTGTGGAAAAGAGGTATTGAGGCTGAAATATTATATCATATGTATTTTCCATGAATAAATACTGTCCTTTAAAAAGATATTTGTAGAGACAGGAAGTGGTTTATTCCACTGGGTTGTATCCAGAATCTGACTACTTTCTCTTTGTCATTAACTGAAGTAATTTTTGAGAATAACACCCTTTATGTTGCCTAAATCTAGTTATAAATTTCTGACCAAACTAGCAGTATTTTGAAGATGATAAATTCACTGATACTGCTCTAAAGAGCTTCTTAATGAAGAGAGAATAAAAATAAAACGTTTTTATGTATCATATTAAACTATCACAAAAACATGAAAAACTATCATAATTTGCCTTTCTTTCAGCCAGAAAATGGACTTTTTATGAATTTTACAAAAATTTATTAGAGTCACAAAGAGCTTTTACTTTTAACACTTGTCAGGATGATAAAAAGATCTGTAAGCACCAGGGGGAAATAGCCACAGGACCAGCCTCACGAAGCCCTCATCCTTTCATCTCAGGGACAAGGAACGTTCATCATTTATAACAGAACTTGACTCTGAAATACAGAAATAATGTCCCACATGGACTCACTGTTAGTGCAGCATTTACTATCTTATTTTTCTCATTTTTTAAAATCAGTTCTTTTGTCTTTTGTGCAACTGGCAATTTTAGGATATTTAAGGGCTGCTTTTTTGAGAAGAGCTAACTACTGTCTCCAGGTATCTATCACCAAACTGCTTCCTCAGCTCTGTTAGCTCCATCAGTTCCTAGCCCACAGCTGAGCACTGCTTAGCCCTGAGGCGCTCCAAGAGAATTATACTGATAGATAACAAGGTCTCTGCAGCTCAGACATTCCACAGGGTTAGTTATTTCAACTTGAAAAGCAATTTCCTATTTACCTATTTTGAATATATTACTCACTTACTATAAGTCAAATATAAAGACATAAAGCTTGTTTTTAACATCAACATTCTGTAGCATTGGATTTTATGTCATAAATACCTGATTGATTTTATGTCCTAAATACCTTCCTTGATTTTTTGTAGTAAGAATAAAGTGATACACTGGCAAAAATCAGGTAAATGTGAGCTAGACAAGTGCTCGGTTCCGATTCTACAGACTTTTTGTTCATCACTGATTTATTTTCAAAGGTAGGTAGGTAAGCAGATGGAGGCTCATCACTAGTTTTTCATGTACCTCAGCCACCAAATCTTTACTTCGATTTGGTGTCTATAAATCTGCCTTGATATCACTGAATTTATGGATATCAACAGAGTTTAAGCCAGCAGGCACTTGGAGTATTAGTAAACACACATGTACACATGGGCAAGTCCACACAGAGAGGGCTAAAAACTTTCCAGCTAAAATTTGGATGACCCAGAATATTATTTCTGAATATCTTTTGCTGTTTGTTTAGTCTGTCATTCAAAGAAATAAGTTAATTGGTATTTAGCCTCTCATTTTAAGGATTAAGTTTACATGGAATAAAAACAAACTCTGGGCCAGGAGAGGTGGTTCACACCTGTAATCCCAGTACTTTGGGAGGCTGAGGCGGGTGGATCACGAGATCAGGAGATCAAGACCATCCTGGCTAACATGGTGAAAACCCGTGTCTACTAAAAATACAAAAAATTAGCCAGACACGGTGGCATGCTCCTGTAGTCCCAGCTACTCGGAGGCTGAGGAGAATCGCTTGAACCTGGGAGGCTGAGGTTGCAGGGAGCCCAGATCACGCCACTACACTAGCCTGGGTGACAGAGTGAGACTCTGTCTCAAAAAAACGAAGCAAAGAGAAGAGGGAAGAGGAGAGAGGAGAGAAGAAAGAAAAGAGACACTCTGATCAGAAATGTGAATTTCTGGGGTAAAGGGGTTGGGGAGATGCTAGTACTGACTATGAAATAAACACTTGGAAATATCCAGTCCCTCCAGCCAGACAAAAAGCGTAAACATTGTTTACAAAATACAAGTCCCAAGATAAATCCAGCAACCCTGAGGAAAGTGCATGGCAGTGGGTGTGCACTTCCCCATCACATCTAGACAGGTGACTGCTCGGTGAAAATGCAGGGGGACGGGTGTGTCAGAGAGAACTCTCCCCACCCCACAATGGGTGGGTATCAGCCACATGTTCTGAGAACGGGAGGGTACCGGCCAGCAAAGCCCAGGAATCCCTATTAATTCATATCAAATTGCTCTTTTAGAAGATTTTACGTTAGCATTTAGTATTAAATATCTTTTAATAAAATTAGAGGTAACAATGTAAGACAGAACCAAATACGTACAGAGAATACCTGGGATATCTTCTAGATACTTCGTGCTATAATTTTAAAAGCATTCTGAGGCCACAGATTCTTTCAAAGAGAATATTGATAAGAGAAACAACACTCAGAGGGAAAATCAAAACCAAATTGTAAAAGATAGAAACTGTTTATCTGATATTGACTAAAGGAAATTCAGAGGGAAAAATCAAAGCCAAATTGTAAAAGAAATGGTATAAAGATTATTACCTCAAAGTTACTAGATTAATAACCACATAAAAATACTGTGTGCTAATTGTGTAACACAGAAGCACAAGTTTCCTGAATAAACAATCCTGTACTGGACGAGAATTCTTTGTCAATTAGAATGATCAATTGGATGCATTTCCAAGGACAACTTAAGTAAGAAAATTATCTTATGGAAAGTAGTAATTTTCTGACCTCAGCAAAATGTTTGAAACAGAAGAGACAAAATGTGGTCTTTCTTCTATTATAAAAGTAAAACACACTTAGACCATGTGGCATATGTAGAAAATGAAAGACAAAAACCACCCATGTGTCTAAAAGCAGAGACACGCTCTGTTGTAGAGAAAGTTTTTAATGTCGTGAACATACCATATATTCTTTTACGTATGCTGGGCTTTTCGCGTAATAATGAACATAGGGGAAGCATTTCTTTCCGTTTGGATTTGGTTTTCTTCTTCACACATAGCCTTTACCTCCCACCTTGTCAATCTCTCCACGAGTATGGAGCAGAATTACTGGAAGTCCGCAGAGCTGACATCACGCCAAGTCTGCGCACATCCCCTTCAGTTTATTTCCAATAAAGCATCACACATTTAGGGACGTACAAATATCCAGTAATATTAGCTTAAAGCTATACTTCTTTAAACATTAGCAAATATTCACATTTTATTAATTAAACTGAGCTGTGAATTTTAGAAAGTGATGAGCTTATTTCCCTATGTCATGTGTATCAATTCGTTTTTTACATAAAATGCTCATAGAAAACACTGAATTTCTAAAATTTTTAAATCCCACTTGAGTTCTTAACCTATGATTAAAAAAAAAATCTTAACGCAGAAAGAAACTGGTTGAAAAAGAAGGAAATGAATATCCATTTGTTCCTGAATGAAGGTGAAAATTTGGGCAATTCTTTTTTTCTTACTTTCCAATTTTGTATATGATTGATCTAATTGAAAAGTATTCTGGTAGATCTTTGCCTTAGCAATAGCAATGGTTGAAAGCCTTTTTTATTTATTTATTTATTTATTTTTGAGACAAAGTCTCATTCTGTCACCTCTGTCACCCAGGCTGAAGTGCAATGGTGCAATTTTGGCTTACTGCAACTTCCGCCTCCCAGGTTGGAGCAATTCTCGTGCCTCAGCGTCCTGAGTAGCTGGGACTACAGGCACATGCCATCACATCCAGGTAATTTTTGTATTTTTAGTAAAGACGGGGTTTCACCATGTTGGGCAAGCTGGTCTCAAACTCCTGACCTCAGGTGATACGCCTGCCTCAGCCTCCCAAAGTGCTGGGACTATAGGCATGAGCCACTGTGTCCAGCCTGAAATCAGCCTTTTGTTTATCATATTCAGAAGCAACAATGTTTTGGTTCTAGTGTAATAAAATTTTACCCTAGTAAAGGAATAGGAAATGAAAGTTTTTCTGAAAAAAGGGCTTGATTTGTATAAAATAACCAGGTTTCAAGAATATGTTAAAAAATTATAACACTGCATAATTAGCTGGCACTAAAATACAATCGTTATTCACTACTGGTCAGGCATTGGGTCTGCAGCAGATGTCATTAATCAGACCTACAGAAAAAAAGAGGTGACCTGGAGGTAGTAACATTACAAATGAATCAAAAAAATCTCATGAAAATTTAGCACAATTTTCACATAGAAAATTATTTCATGTAGAAAATCAATTTTTTTATTATACATATTTACCATATACTAAATGGTGTATATATACATGGTGACATACATATAAATGGTGAAGTGATTACTACAGCCTAGTAAATTAACATCTTCTCACATAGTTTCTATTCTGTGTGTGTATGGCAAGAATACCCAAAATCTGCTGTTAGCAAATTGTATGCATAAAATTCAATTTTACTGACTATGGCAATCATGCTTTACATCTCTAGATTTATTCTTCTTAAATAATTGCAACTTTGTACCCTTCAACCTACATCTTCCCATTTTCCTCACCACACTGTGAGAACCACTCTTCCACTCTGTTTCTATGTATCCAATTTTTTAAAGTTTCACATAAAAGTGAGATCATGCGGTATTTTTCTTTCTCTGGCCTACTTGGTACAATGTCCTTCAGGTTCATCCACATTGTTGCAAATGGCAGAATTCCTTTTAAAGGCTGAATAATGTTCCCTTTATCCACTCATCTTTATCCATTCATGTCAGTAGACACTTAGGTTGTTTCCACATCTTGGCTAGTGTGAATTATGCTGCATTTAACATGGGAGTAGAGATGTCTTCATGAGGTAGTGATTTCATTTTCTTTGGGTATATACCCAGAAGAGAAATTGCTGGGTCTTATGATAGCTCTATGTTTTAATTTACTGTTGTCCTACACCAATCTGCATTCCCCAAACAATGAACAGGGATTGCCTTTTTGCCCACACCGTCACCAACACTTGTTATCTCTCTCCTCCTTTCTTTTTCAATAATGGCCATCCTAACAGGTACAAGGTGATCTCTCATTGTCATTGTGACCTGCAATTCCCTGGATGATACTCAACAACACTAATCGTCATGGAAATATAAGTTAAACCTATTTTTAACGAAAAAGAAAAAGATATGAACTAAGAAATGAAATATTTAACTCAATCTCTTTACTGTAGAAGTTTCCACCTTGTTGTCCCCATGACTTCAGAGAAATACTCAGAGGTGTAAAGCTACCAGGTAGCCCCTGCAGGTCTCCTGTCCACTTGGCATTTCAGTGAGTGTGTGTCTATAGTCCCTGTGAGGTCATGATCATGGAGAAATATTTAACTGCCCATGAAAATGTATCTAAAACCTAATTTTTAAAAAATGTAGTGTGTGCTAAAGCTAAATGGGAGCAGGAGAGAAGGAGAAGATGACAGCAGAACAGAAACAGAGGGTGGAGAGCAAATTTTTAGTATGGACACTGTAGGGAGAAGGCATAGCCAAGCAAACGCATCACACTTGTGTCATGGCACAGCTTTTTTGCCTAAGACCCTACACCAGAAATTAAGGGCATTAAGCTTGATATGGGGTGTTTTAAGATAGTGATAAGTATTCAATGTGGAGAATTTAGAAAATGCAAACACATAAAAGACAAAACCCTTCGTAAACCCCACAAAACAAACATGAACATTTCTGGCCTGCCTGAATATGTGTGTGTACAGGGGGCGGTGGCAGGTATATGTGTGTGGTGTGTGTTTATGCTTACCCAGCCTTTCTTTCCCCCTTTATGTATGAGAAAATGATTTTGGTGTCATTGTTCATACTTGGGATCTTACTATATTGCACTTATTTCATGATCATCCCATACCATGGAGATACCATGGTTTATTTTACCATTCCTCACTATACTTTTAGGTTTACTCCCATATTTTCCCTATTTTAAATAACATTTTCACAAACAACATGACCTAAAAGTCCTTCTACATCTCCTATTATTTGCTTAGGAAAGTTATTAGAAGTGAAATTACAATGATATAAATTGTTATATTTTTATCTAGTTTCTCTATTTCACAAAGAATGTACTGTAGAAAATTAGAAAATATAAATATACACAAATAAAAAATAATCCCAAATTTAAAATTAATACACAACCAGTCACCTCATTTTGGTTTATAGGCTTTCAGCCTTTTTTTCTATTCAGCTATGGCAAACAAATCAGTCTGTTTTTTCCTTCTTTTCCTTTTGCATTATGGTCTGTAATTTTTTGAAAACTTGATGATATAAAGGATTGATTCCAATAAACCCATATATCATTTTTAAGACCTGCATAGTATTCTTTGTAGATGTACCATAATTTAGCTAATTTTTCAACATTTGTATCATTCCACCTTTTGCTACTCTAAAGATACTATAAAAATCACCATGCATAGTGTTGTATTTTACCAGTTTGTTCTTAAGATAGATTCCTAAGAAATAGAATTACTAGATCAAGAGGTATGCTCTTTTAAGTTTTTTTAATATACTTGTCTAAATGCCAAGAAAATATTGTACAAATTCCTAGTTCCACCAAAAGAAATTTTCCATATCAACAGCAACCATATTACTTTTTCTAAAATCTTCCAATTTAATAGGTGAAAGATATTATCTCTGAAACATGAATTTTCAATTATTTGATTAGCAAAAGTTGACTATTATACACATTTAATGAGAGTTTCCACATCTTATATTTTCAAACTACAGTTCAAATATATTTTACTCGGTTTTCTATAGGAATTCATAGTATCTATAAATCATATATGCACATATATACACATACTATTAATTCATTGGGTTATATTCATGGCAAAAATCTTCCAGTTTGTCTCTGATCATTTAAGGTTGTTCTGGTGTCTTTTCTCATGTAGTTTTAAATTTTAATGTAAGAACAATTCTTTTCCTTTGTGACAATGCTTTAGGTCTTGTTTAAGAAACTTTATTTCTGACTTTGCCTCTACAGCTCTTGTGCTTTGTTGCTGCCTCCAAACAGCTCCCACCACTACAACTTTTTATGAAGCTATTGTTTGGATTCAAGGTTCGGGATGACTTGAATACTATTATGTTAATTCCTTTTCCTGTGGGATTAGTCAGTAAGAGGAGAAAATAACACTGTCTGATAAATCATTGCAAATATTTCTCACATCCGATTTGAATATAGAATTCAAAGTCTTCCTTTGAAAAATACTAAAGCATCTGAGAGCAATGCCCATGGATTGTTTAAGTATTAGCTTTGCCACATTTGAAAAAGTCATTATGGAATACAGGGTACTGCCTAAGAGATGCACCGTGAAGATCTAAACAAAGCCTCCTCGCATAATAGATGAAAAAATGGATATCCAGAAAAATGAAATCACTTGCTTAAAATCACATGGCAAGTCAAGGACAACATGAGCATAGACATTCAAATCAGTATTCCCAGTCCAAAGTTGCTTTAGACATACCAGGCAATGCAAAGTTTTGCTCTGTTCTAAAATTCAGCTAAGATGTAAGAGGCATATTATCAAATTTAGGAAGGTGGTTTCATCATTGTCTATGAGATCACAAAATAATGGCCTTTTTGTCTCTAGAGATTCCTCTTTGATATGAAATTCAGAATATAATAAAAATAAAGAACTTACTCTTCATTTTGCAGAATAGTCAGGTTGATTGAAATTTATTTTCTCAAAAAGAGAAGTCCCTGGGTACTCTTCATATTTATGCTGGCAGATAAATGTTAATTCTTTTGTTCCAACACTTTTTACCTGTCAGAAGATAAAATTTAAAATGTCTCATTTTCTAATTAAAAAACCTGTCTTTTACAAATAGAAAAGCGGGATTTTTCCAAAGCTTAAGTCAAACCAATGGTATTTTAAAAAGAAAGTGGATCTTGTGAATTGCAAGTGAATGAAAACATTGCTAACCCAAGATCTCACTGCTAGTAAAAAAATCTTGGGTGAACAGAATTGTAACATTCTTAGGGACTAACTTCAACCTGCAACTGACATATGAAACCCGAATTTTCGAATAATTCTACTCTCGTAGGTACTAAAAGCAATCATATCCCTACAAGATTTAAGGAAACATCAGAAAAAAGTAATTTACTTAATTTGAGTTAATTAGCAATATGAATGCAACGCCTCCACTTTCTTCATTTGGAGAAAAACAGCTTTTTTAAACTCTGACTTTCATTTATGTCTCCAGCCCAAGTTCAGTTCTTTTTCACCTACGTAACTAGATGTATCAAATCTGATCCTATTTTTAAAACTGTTTCCTGACTGGATTAAAAGAGGAGGCGTTGGAAATTTTCCATTAAAACATTCCCTTCTCTTTATATTTCCCAGAAACAAAAAACCTCTTTCAAACTAGTCTTTTTTTGTAAAAGAAGGAAACCAAAGACCCAGTATATTACCTTCTTCACATTCCTAAACCAAAACACATAATTTTTAAAAAACACTTATGATTATAACACTAAATATGAAATAGACAAAAGGTACAGGAAGCCCTCCAGACCCATGGAAGATAAAGATAAATCTATCCTAGAAAGATTTCAACAAACTTTAACAAGACATGAAGAATAAGACAACTTCTGCTTAAGAGATTGATATTTGAATTTTGGTTTTGAGACTTTATATTTACTTTTATGTTCCTTGTGGTTAACATCATAACTCTTCACTATAAAACCCAAAATGCAACTTAAACTAGAAAGTTAAACATGCTGGAGATTTAGGAATAAAACTTGTCTTTATTTTGGAAATTTTGTCAACAGCGACTTTCTTTTCAGAGGTTTCTGAGGCTAACCTTAAAATAGACAACTTTATAAAAACTTGAGGGATTTTGTTGAATTTTATACTCATGTAAGACTAGAGAATAATTTCCAGTATTACATATACACCAACACATACTGAATGCAAGAAATATACACTTCTATCCTGACTGTCCATCAAATTTTATCTCCTAATTGTTTAAGAAAGTATTGAGAATTTCACTGTCGTTTGAGTCTTCAGAATTAAGAATTGCAGACCTGGTGAATTAGTCTTTACAGTAAGATAAGTGCCTATGCTTTATTCAAAGACCAAGTGTTTATCTTGGAGGAATTTTTCCTTTAACACTGCAGAGTAGGTCGGGAAGTCTTATGAGAATAGGCTTTTTTTTTGTGAGATGACAGTCTTCCTAGGCAATCTGAAATGAATCACCCAAGATTTGCTTCTTTTTGCTAAACATAATTCATCTTTTCTCTCCAACTCCCACCCCATCCACCTCCATCCCCATCTTTCCCAGGGGGTTGCTCTGGGAACAGTAGAAAAGAATCATCATACAACTATATAACAGAGTTTCCCAATTAATTTCCAGGACTATATCCCTCACTTTTAAATGACATCACTAGCCTGTTGTACACAGGCATGAACCATAGCTGTAACTTACAAATTACCTGGCTCCTGTCTATTCCTCACTGGGAAAAGCAGGAAACAACCATATTACTATTTTTGAGGCCCACAACTAGAAAGCCAAAATAAAGACAGCAGGAAAAAAAATCAAACGAAAATTAGTAGAATTCTCTTTCCATAAATTTGACAGTAAAGGACAAATGTCCTAACTATACGGACAGAATTTCACACATGATCACATAGTAAAAGGAAACTGGTTTTCTCTGCAGACTTCTCCGTGACTTTAAAGAAGCCATGCATCCTCTCTGATACTGTTTATTCATAAGTAAAATGTTAATAATAATTGCATGTATACTAACCTCTAAAGATCAAAATGATTTGTCCGAAGGCCTGTAGTTAACCATGAAGCGCTATTTAACTGCCACACGCTATTAGAAAATCCTATTAAAATATGTGTACCAGAACCATGTGAATGTTGTTCATAAAAAAATGCTTCCAAGCTCTTTACCTTCTATGATACTCGGGACAGTGACCATCACACCTTGGGTTCCTCCTAGGGGAAAAAGTAAGCAAAGGTCTTAGGGACAGGTAGTTAGGAGATGACCTCAGGAAGCACAGGGAAGAAAGGAGAAAGTATATTAGAGTATCAGGAAAGAAAATGCACAATAATAATATAAGTGTCTTACTGCACGTTGGTGACCACTGTGGGCAACTGGGCTGGATTCTGCTGGGAACAGCCCCCAGAATCTGCCCCTATGAGATGGGGAGGGCTCCCTGGGGTGCTACCCCTTGACTGCTCACTTCACCCCCACCTCCAGGTTGGTTGCTTGAGACCGTGCTGAAGGAAGCCCTCAGACAGAGAACATACACCAGCGCCGGGCATGGAAAGGTCCCCACACTTGGGGGACATCCCACTCGGCTGCGGGGAACTCGGGGTTCTGTAAGCAGGGCGTCTACACTGCCAGCCACGCTGCACTTCGGGGCAGAGACCCCAGCCACGTAGAAGAGTGCACTAAGAAAATGAGGCCCAGATTTTCTGCCTCTAGTATCCTTTTCACTCATACATCTAAATTAGAGAGAACAAAAAGGACACGGAGAGAAGAAAAAAGAATAACTGAAGAAAGGCAATTTCTTTCCACTTCCCCCCGCCCCAAGCATCTTTCCCCTTTGCCTGCTTCAAACGAAAGAAATTAGTTTTTTTGTTGTTGTTGTTCAAGTAATTTTGAAAGAAAAAGAGGGTGGAGGACACACCTAGGATCGGAGAAAATACTGCGGAGAACAGGTCAGTCGTGGAGACAGACCCCTACCCAGAGGCGCTGAAGGCATGAAGAAAGCTAACACAAAAACAGAGTGCAAAGAGCAGGGAGCTGACGGCATTCCGAGCGGAGAGCCTCGTGCAGACGCGGACCACGTGTCTGTTCCCTCTGAGCACGTGCTTGTCTTTAACAAGCAGGTGTTCTGTGTTTTCTCATAGAATGACCTAGGCAGGCGGCTGGTGCCTGTTCACTGCTGATTAAAGATAAACTAGAAAGCATTCTTCAAAAGGGAGCAGAGCGGGCAGGGTCACATAGCCTTTGTTTAAAGAACTGGTTTAACTGGCCTCTGATATGCATACACGGTTGACTATTTTAGAGCGCCCTGTGCAGTTTTCTGCTCGGGACTGGCTAGGTTTTCCTTGCCGTGGTTCTCAGTCAACAATACAATCCATCACACATGTTAGGAGAGGAGGAAGAGAAGGAGAAGAAGGAAGAGGAGGAATGAATTTCTATGAATTCAAGTAATTTTAAAATAAACAAAACTTACATTGAAAAAGCAGGACAGGAGAGAGGAGGAAGAGAATGGGGAATGAGGGGAGGGCGGGAAAAAAGGGGTGGGGGGAAGGGGAAGAGGAAGAGAAGAAAAGTCCACAAGTATTTGTCAGGTGAATGGGAGTCAAGATTTCCCAACTTCAAGAAGCTTCCTGTGCATGTCTGTTAGATACAATTCTGTTTTGTGTCAATTCTTGTCAACTTGCAGACAAAACCTGGAAATCTTGTTCTCGTTGAATAGACATCAATGTATGTAAGTGTGGAGCAAACTTTTAACTTTTGGCAGACATTTAGGTCATAACTGATTCATCAGATGATGTAAAATTAGGGTGAGTCATTTTATCCAAACGAAAGCTATTGCTCACCGACGAAGAGGAAGAACCATCATCATTTTCAAGACTCGAGTCTTCTAGAATAGTTGCCAAGTACATTTATATTGAAAACTTAGGATTTCCATTTGCTTTTAGGAAAAATAATGGGGGTTATGAAATAATTCTTTTCCTTTTCAGCTTTTCTTTTTGCTGTCTATAATGAGAATGAAATTTCTGCATTTGTTTCAAAACTATCAAGATTGAATAATAAATTGAATAAATGTCTTTTTTTCTTGAGACCTTTTTAGTTTCATGGGATTGGGCTACTGTTTTGGTTTTGGTCTGTTTTTTATCTGTTTGTGTGCCTGCTTTTCCCTGAAACACATACAGGGAATATGCTGTATTTTCTGAGGAATATGGAGACGGCACAAGACACAGACAGGGCTAAATTTCTAGAATGGTGCTCTGACTTTCCTCCAGGACTTTCTTACCTATTGATGGAAATACAGATTTACTCTATTAGAAAGGATACCAGGGTTGCTCAACTTTAAACATATGAACAAGTGAATAAATAAAAATTAATATTCTATGTATTTTCTTATGTGTTACATTTTAGAAGCCATATTATTTATTTATTTATTTTTGAGACAGAGTCTCGCTCTGTCACCAGGTGCCAGGCTGGAGTGCAGTGGTGCAATCTTGGCTCACTGCAACATCCGCCTCCTGGCTTCAAGCAATTGTCTTGCCTCAGCCTCCCGAGTAGCTGGGACTACAGGTGCGTGCCACCACATCCAGCTAATTTTTTGTATTTTTTTTTAAGTAGAGACAGGGTTTCACCATGTTGGCCAGGATGGTCTCGATCTCCTGACCTCATGATCCGCCCACCTCGGCCTCCCAAAGTGCTGGGATTACAGACATGAGCCACCACACCTGGCCTAGAAGCCATATATTTCAGTAAACAGTTTAAATCTATTTTCCTTATCTTCAAAAAGAAAATAAAAAACTCATGTGTGTAAATGCACCTAAAATAAACTGTAAACCACCATCACCACGTCAGTCACTTTGCCCTATCCAGCTTCATCTGCTGCATAGCATTTGGTCTCCCACCTACAGGAGAACGTTTTTGTTTAAATAAAAAGATCAAACATCTCAAAATACTTGTAATTTTCAACAACAGCAATGACTGAGTCTCACTACTCCTACAGCCAGCCTGGGGAGCAGACCGTGCTGTTGACTGAGCTGTTTCAGTGGGCCCCACACCCACCTTCAGGAAAGGGTAACTCCAACCTCAAAAGTGTAAAACACAATCAAATCATCGCACCTGCTACGGCTGTACACACAGAGTTCGTTTGCTACACCATAAAGCACTTGCTTTATGTTCGGTTATTTCTTTTAGTTCTCCAGCATTGACTTGCGTGATTGTACCACACATGATACTACTCAAAAATAGAAATGCATCCCCTTTCCTTAGTCAATATGGGAAGGATTTGGTGGCTATGCAATGTTAGGTTATTTTAATTAATCATTTTTGACTTTTAGTATTTAGTAGCAGAATTAGTCCCTTTGGGCTCTGTGTGTGTGTGTGTGTCTGTGTATTTAGAGGAGGGGGCAGTTTAGGGTATTCAAGTAGAAAGAAAATTTACAAAATTAAGTGACAGATAAATGAACCAAGTTCTTACATTATGACATGATGGACTCACAATGTTACATTATCAGGGATTAAAAAACAAAGAAAAAGACAAAATTATCCTCCTATAATAATACTTGACATTTGTATAATCCTTTATAGTTTACAAAGTGCTTTGAACTGTGCATTATTTTGTTTGCTCACTGTAGAAACTCATACTTTTCAAAAGCCACTGTGAGGCTTCATTGCAGTGGAGGTGCATGATGTGGAGATTTAATATACAAGGTGCCTTTTAGGTGCAACTTGGCCATCTTCTTAATCTTCTGAAAAAGCACATGGCCTAACATGAATTAAAGTTTATACATGCCAAATATTACAAAAGGATGGAAAACAACCTGCTGGCAAACAGGGCATTTTAGAATTTTCCACTCATCTCCCATCTACCACTTAGAAGTTGGTAGTTATTTTAAGGGGATGATGGCTTCAATACCAATATATCATCTAACAGACTTTTTTTTAATTTGGTTTTATTTAGTTTTGCTGAGTGAGTCTTCAACCTGAAGTTTTAGACAAACAACTGCACCGTTTTCACAGTCCTCACTCTAAATCCTCATTCTCAAGTAACATATAACAGCCCACCCTGGGCCCTTGTCTAGGTGTGGCTCTCCACCTGAGGACTCAGAAATTGGGAAAATGATCATCTCTCAATGTAGAGTTACATTATCCAAGCTCCTAAAACCAATGTAATAACACTGTAAGGTCAAATTATTTATTGGTTGTTGTGTTTTATTGAGACAGAGTCTTGCTCTGTCACCCAAGCTGGAGTGCAGTGGCGTGATCTTGGCTCATTGCATCCTCTGCCTCACAGATTCAAGCATTTCCCAAATAGCTGGAACAGGTGCATGCACTGTGCCCTCCTAATTTTTATATTTTGGGTAGAGACAGGGTTTCACCATGTTAGCCAGGATGGTCTCGATCTCCTGACCTCATGATCTGCCCACCTCAGCCTCCCAAAGTGCTGGGATTACAGGCATGAGCCACTGCGCCTGGATAGGCCAAATTATTATTTTGTACAAACTAAGTGCTTTATAATAAAGTGAGTGGATGGAGTAGTCCACCCTTGGTCCATCGCCCTTCACCACCTACCCTTTGACTCACAGCAACTGCCCAAGCTCCATTTTCCTGAAACCAGACTCCACTCCCCACCCATTGGTCTCCCTATAAGGGTTGGTTCTTGCCTTCGGGGAGCAGCAGGGGTGGGGTTGGGGACTGGAATCATAGAGGGTGCTAATTAATCTTAGTGGGTTGCTAGAGGGAACCTTTTTACCTTTAGGTATGATGGAAACTCTGCCATCTTCAAGAAATGGTCTCCAAAGTCACCCTGAGCATCAACATCCAACGTTGGACAAGAGAAGAAATAAAATACGAACAGGGTACATTGATTTGCCACAACCTCCACCCGAAGGGACAGAGAGCACTCTGCTCTGACACTGCCATTGAAGACAAGTGTCCCAGCCCCTCTAGGCCACTTGAGGGAAGTGGGAAGAACATTTGCAAAGTGTGAGTCTGGTTGGACACCACCTCGTTCTACAGGTTAGAAGGAAAATATGAATGTTTGGTAGAGACAGCAGCTACATCTGTCATAAGTTCTTTGTGATATCTCCAAATACTACAGGTTCCATTGTTTCTAGAATAGAGACATAGAAAAGCACCTCACACACCAGCAAGGGGCTCATTCTGTAAGTGACCTGATACTGATATTGGAGTTGCAGTTTTGAAGGCAGAGTTCAAAGCTGAAGGCAGAGTTCAAAACTAAAGGCAAATTTCTCATCCCTGTCTAAAAATAGAATTAGTCTTGTTTACTAGAACAACAGCAATCAGTCCTGATTTGGGGACAACCAATCTAAATTAATAGAAAGCCTGAAATTATTTTATTTTAAATTTTATTTTATTATTTTATTTTATAGGCGAGTTCTTGGTTTTTTGCCCAGGCTGGAGTGCAGTGGCGAAATTCTCACTATGGTCTCTCGAACTCCTGGGCTCAAAGGATCCTCCCACCTCAGCCTCCCGAGTAGCTGCGACACGTGGATATCACCATGTCCAGGCATTTTTTTTTACTTTGTGGAGACAGGGTCTTACTATGTTGCCTAGGCTGGTGTTGAACTACTTCTTTTTAAATATAAGAAGATGTATTATTTTTATGTAAATGAAGCAACTGAAAGGAGGGAAAGATGAGGAAGAAACTAATGTTTATTTAGTATCTATATGGACCATATGCTGCCATATAATGAGCTAGCTAGATATTCTCTGTGTGCTAACTCAGTCTTTACAAGATCCCCAGAGGATGAAGACGGAACTGGGGCACAGAGAAATCAAGTGATTTGAAATCCCTTGATTTACCAAAGTTCACACAGGGGTGAGCGAGGATTAGCACTGAGAATTCTGTGGCTCTAAGGACAAGGCACAACCCTCTGAAGCATATGTCCTCAAAGTGGCCTCAAACGTGCTGTTCCTCCCTAATTGTTTTAGACTAGAGCAAGACGGAGAGAAGTTGGCACATCTGAGATGTGTACGTGAGTGGCTGATTCTAAGATGCAATTTTAAAATATTCTGTTCTCTTGAACCTTTAGTGTTTTCTCTACTTATTCACGTGATCCATTTGTACTTTCTCTGAGGAATATTTTTCTTCTTGAAGAAAATCTTCACCTGACTCTCCATCAAGTCATTGCTCCTTCAGTATCCACAGACACGCAGCTGCAGCATCCTTCCCTTAGGTACTAGAGTTCCTGCTCCTAAGGCCGAGTGAATCAGGAAGAAAAAAATGTCGTGTATGAGCTTAATTGGGCATAATTGGAAGCATTCTCTTCTTTTTATGAAGAACCTTAAAAATAACGCTACTTTTATATGTAACTTTGTTAGAAGAAAGTTAAAGAATACATTCTGTATATAATTGCATATATTCTTAAGTCAGATGACTGTTGATAACACTCCGATCCTTGAGGATTTGGCCAGATTCCCTGAGTCTGTCCTTGCAGAAGGCAGTTAACCGTGATCAGGGCTTGTGTACAGGGGAAGATCTCAGGGCAAATTGGGCAGGAAGACGGTGGAGGTGAGAAAGGGAGAGAGACTTCACCAGCTATTTCTCAAACTGAGACTGCAGAACACCCTTGATTCAATAAGAAAGTAGAGAATAAAAATAAATACAAGAAATATATTTTTGAAACATCTGTACCTTAGTGTTTTGCCCCATCTTAGTCAACTGTTTCCGTTCCTGAATCATCCCTCGTGTCTTTACTGCCCCAAGTGGGGAAGGACAGTGAGGGAGTAGGGGGCTGGGAGAGAGAGGCAGGTCCCACCAGAAGTGAAGCCTGGAGAGAGGGATGCAGACGGCCAGCCCTGATGACCTCTCAGGACCAAACTTTCTGTGAGGAGGGGGACAAAAACCAAAACCCAGATGAGTTACCCGGCCATGAGAACATGGGGGCCCACTCCCTGCTTCCTCAGTGCAGCCTGGGAAGGTGGGCTGTCACTCAGAGAAGCCTCTCCCTTGGCAGGAGGACATGTCTGGGTATATCGGCCAGAGAAAATGTCCACTGAGCAAGTCAGTGGCCCAAAGCAGCATGAGTCTGAGGACCCTGTGGATGGAGGCATGGGCAGCCACTCTCAACAACAGGAGGGTGGCCTAAACCCAAAGTGATGCCAGCACCCTGCGCTGCACCAGTGCAGGGACCCAGTGACCTGCAGGATGCTGGCGAGGACAGCAAGACAACATGGCGCCACAGGTCCCTCCCCTGCAGCCACAGGAGATGAAACTCCCTGTACACAGGCCTCTTCCTAGGAAGGAGGAGGGGCAGGAAGCCGTTTCGGGGAAAAGAGATGATCCTGACTGGGAGTCAAACTTTGAGTTGAAGAGAGTGCTTTCTAATGGAAGAGACTGGCTACCTGCAAGTGGTAAGCTTCAATCCTCCCCACTGTGGCCATGCAGGGCTTTGAGGGCAAGATAAACTCTGCTGCAGAAATAAAGAAGGTGACATTGTTGCCCACCTGAGTAAATTCACCTATGAGTTACCAACAAAACGCAGTTTAACTGCAAAAGGAAGTAAGAGAAAACCCCCGTCTCTCTACTGAGGATATGCATTCTAGGAATGAACAGAACCTCTCGTAGGATCAGAGGAGCAAGCCAGGCCTGGGGATGTGCCTGTGGGAGCATCTCTAAGCTTCGATCCCTGGAAGGGCTGGCAAGAGAGCATCTATCAGAGGTCTGGCTGAAGAGGGCAGCCTGTGTGGAGGACTAGCTGCCACCTGGGAGGGCTGGGGCCTTGAGCAGACCTGACACATCATGAGGCCTCTGTAGGCATTGTGAGCAAGGCTGGAAGTCGAGCAACTTCAGAGCCTTCACTCACATTCACTTTGCCTATAAGATTTTCTGAAAATTCATTTTCATAAGCTTTAATGAGAGTACACACAGTGTGTGTCTGTCGGGGGAGCCAAGAAGAAGGGTGGAGTGCTGTTCTTTATTTCAGTACACAGCCATTGACCATAGAAAGGCATTTAATGCCTTTCTCTGGACTCTTGATCCAAAAGACTCTTCTCCTACCAACTAAGCTTACTTCAACCTAACAACAGACCTACCTTGATTCCAAGTATATGTAACTACTAAAGAGGCAGCACCGCAAAAAAGTCTGTTCCCTAAGAGGCTTGAGCATCTCTTAACTGAAATAAAATAAGAGAGAAATAAGCAATCAAACAAAATCAGACCTACGGAGACCGCTGGCCAGTCTCTGAACTTCTTTCCCACACGAGTCTTTTCTATTCCAATATCTAGAATCCTGCAAGACAACCCAATTGTCTTACCTTACCACCTTTAGATTTCCAGTAATATTTTATGATTCTAGCTTCAAAGCTTTCCCCCGTGCTCCATAGATCAATTGGTTCAACGTCTGAGCATTTTGTTATGTATTTCAAGGAACTGTCTTTGTCCTTCCTTTACTTCCATTTTCCACTCTCCTTTTTGGGTAAAACTGAACATGTTTTGTATCGTTTTGTTTAGATCCAGTGTCACAAAATTTTCCACTTAATAAGAAGGTAACATTCAAGAGCCTTGCTGAGAGTTTCCCTTTATGTTGTTTAGGCAGGACAATTCTATCACCATACTCAATGAGATGAGGAAACAGCGTAAATAGTGCCCAACAGCTTTTGTTTATGCTCTGAAATAAACAGTAAGTTCAGGAAAGAATAATTTTGGATTCAAACTACCCCACTATTTGCTTTCAGCATTGTTTTTATTTTATTTTATTATTTTATTTTATTTTATTTTTGAGACAGTCTCAGTCAGTCTTCCAGGCTGGAGTGCAGTGGTGTGAGCTCAGCTCACTGCAACTTCCACCTCCCGGGTTCAAGTGATTCTCCTGCCTCAGCCTCCCGAGTAGCTGAGACTACAGGCTCCTGCCACCATGCCTGGCAAATTGTTGTATTTTTAGTAGACATGGGGTTTCACCAGGCTGGTCTCAAACTCCTCACCTCAGGTGATCCACCCCCCAAAGTACAGGTGTGAGCACCTGGCCAGCATTGTTTTTAATGTGAAATTATTATTTTTTATAATATGCCTCCTGATGTCAGTGGTGCCTACCGGTAATAAGTGAATTGAATTTCCAAGTATATGTAACTATTAAAGAGGCAGCACCGCAAAAATAAAAGTAATCTCAACACTGTGTTCTCAGTGTTAAGTCTGGAAAACCTCAAAGTGATTTCATGAGGAAGAATCGTCGGATTTTACAGACAGTCCCCAACTTAGGATCCGCTTAGGACAGTTTGACTTTATGATGGGGCAAAAGTGATACACATTTAGTAGAAACTATCACAGGCTAGTGATACATGTAACGTACTCTCTTGCAATGCCGGGCAGTGGCAGTGCTGCAGCAGTCAGCCCTGCAATCACGAGAGTGAAGCAAATCTCTAGCGTGCGGTGTTGCCAGATGCCCTTGCCCAACCATAGGCTAATGGAAGCGATCTGGACATGTGTAAGGCAGGTTAGCTGTATTAATTGCATTTTTGTCTTACAATATTTTCATCTTTCAGCTAACTATGGTTTTACCTGGACATAATAGCATTGTAAATTCAGGAACATTTGTGCTTTAGGAGGATTGTAGACATAGCAATCATCATGAACACCATTTCACCAATCATTTAAATATACTTTATAGAATACTAAACCAGATGAATTGAAAAGGGGGAGGCAAATTGTGTGGGTTAGTCACATTTGGGATTATTATATTTTTATCATTGGCACTTTTAAAAATAAAACCCACATAAACTGAAGCTTTGGAATACATTTCTGCTAACTGGTGTCCACAACACTTTAATCATTTATTGCTCACCAAGTATAACAACCAGATGTTCGGATTTTAAGGACATTCCATCCACTTTCAGAACTCTCAGTACAATCCTAATTGCCCGCTTTCAGCTACTTGTTTCTTTGCTTGTGGCCGAAAACATTGTAAAACTGACACCAAAGAGCCATGTGAATAAAACATGTTAGTAGAAGCTTGTACTTATTAAGTGGCTGTACACATTATTAAGTACACATTAAGATGCAATGTGAGAATTCCATAGCCAATATTGGAGGTGAAATTGTCCTCTTTGAGATCCAAAAAGATGCCTTCTTAAAAGTAAGCTGTGATTTAATGGGAAGAAAACTATTTCGTAGTTAGAACACCAATATTCAAGCCCCAGTTCATCTACTTATTCAATACGAAACCCCGAATAACCCACTTATTCCTCGGCAAAGCAGGGCTGATAATACTTCCCCCATATCACCTGGGAACTCAGGAGGAGAAGTGATTCAATGCATGTAGCCATGCTCAGTAAACTGTAAACACCCACAGCAAAGTGTAATTGTATGTAAGCGCTATGGAAGGGTTGTGTGTTTTGAATACTAGACAGAAAAATGTACCTAAAAGATGTTTAAGATATAAAAGATAAAGAAGATGAAATCGTTCTATTATAAGAACACATGCACATGAATGTTCATTGCAGCACTGTTTACAACAGCAAAGACTTGGAACCAACCCAAAGGCCCATCAATGATAGACTGGACAGGGAAAATGTGGTGTATATACACCATGGAATACTATGCAGCCATAAAAGAAGATGAGTTTGTGTCCTTTGTAGGGACATGGATGAATCTGGAAACCATCATTCTCAGCAAACTGACACAAGAACACAAAATCAAACACCGCATGTTCTCACTCATAGGCGGGTGTTGAACAATGAAAACACAGGGACACAGGGATAGGAGCATCACACACTGGGGTCTGTGGGGGGGAACTAGGGAGGGACAGCTGGGGGTGGGGAGTTGGGGAGGGATAACATGGTGAGAAATGCCAGATACAGGTGATGGGGAGGAAGGCAGCAAACCACATAGTCATGTATGTACCTATGCACAATCTTGCATGTTCTTTACATGTACCCCCAAACCTAAAATGCAGTAAAATGTATATTAAAAAAAAAGAAGATGATGAAAGCATGGTCTCAGCAAACAACGCACCAACTAGCATCTACCAGGTCCAGTGACATAATTTATAAGTCCAGTGAAAAATGAAAATATGAGGCCCTTTTCCAGAAAGCAGGAAAGAAGGGGACAGAAACCTTTCTTTCACAGTCTATCTTCATCTCTTTTATATTTCCTATTCATAATGTCTTCTGTGTGGGATCTAATGTGCTGCTTGAGCAAGGGGTACTCACAGGGTGTTTATAGAACCCCACAGGTGTTGGGCCCATCCCATGACTCAGACCACAACGCCTGATCCCACCTTCCCTGTGTCAAGTCTCCAACCTGCTGGAGTGGCCATAGTGATTGCTACATGGAGTTCTAAGAGAAGATGGCTGAGAGCCCATTCAAGGAAGGCAAGGAGGGTCTAAGTCCTCAGGGTGTGCTCCATTATCCCATCTGTCTTCACTCACAAAGCCCAGATCCAAAGATAAAATTATGCAGGATTTCAAGATGATCCCTGCAGGGCATTAAATCCCAAGCACAGCGTCCCCTTCTGGGCATGGTGCCTAAGTGATTGTACTGGCGGCAAGCCCATGAATCATAAATTGCTCTATTACATTTTGGGCTCTGAATTTTTTTAAGTGGTAGCATAGGATAGTAAGTAAAAGAACTGACTCCAACGCTAGATTGCTATTTCCAAACTGTCTCTGCCTTTCATCAGCTCTATAATTTTGAGCAAGTTATTTTTTTTCTTTGAGCATCAGTTTCTCCATTTGTAAAACAATGTTAATAATAATTTGATTTTGTAGTGTCATGATGCAGATTAAGTGAATTAATATATAAATGAAATAAATTAATATATAATCATTGCTTTCTTAGGTTCACAGGTTAAGTGAATTAATATGTATGCTGGGACCTAACATATTAAGTACTGTAAAGTGTTATTATTTTTCATATGAATCCACATTAAAGATCCAAGATGATTCCAAAAATGAGCACGTTTGGAATCCTTGCAAGAAAAGGTAAAATTAAAAGAAAAAAAAAATACACAGAATGCAAACACTAGCCAAAGGAAGATTTTGTAACTATATTAATATCAGACAAAGTAGACTATAAACCATGAAATATTCAAAGAGAGATAATGTTAAATACTTTATTAAAATAAAAAGCATTATTATTATCTCAATAGGAAGATATAATAATCCTAAATTTGTGTGCAATAACATTGCCTTAAAATTTATGAGTCTAACTACTCTCCTTAGTTAGTAAAAACTTCCTCAACACGATTCATAGGCTGTATTTTCTGAAATTTGATAGGCCCAGAATAATTGTTGAATGACTGAGTACATGAACAAACTAAAAAATTCTAAGAAACTCACAGTGGGATCTTTCAATATGTTTCTCACTACCAACACAAGAAGACAAAAAAAATTATAAGGATATAGAAGGTTTAAAATCCACAAATAACAAAGTGGTATATGTAGAATTGTATACCTAAGAATTACAGAATACACATTATTTGCAAGCTCTCTCATTTAAAATGTGACCATATGCTGGGCCATAAAGGAAACATTAACACATTTCAATTGATTAAAGTCATGTAAAATATATATTTTCTGACCACAGCATGGTTTAGCAAAAAGTCAATAACAAAATGAGACCTAGAAAATCAGGTCTTTGAAATTGAGCAATACACTTCAAAGTATTCCATGGATCAAAGAAGAAAGCAAAACAATACTTTGTGATAAAGTATTTTTAGCTGAATGATGATAAAAATATAACATCTGAAAAATGGAAAATACTTTGAAAGAAATTTATTCCCTTAAATGTGTATACTAGAAAAGAAGATTGAAGATCAATGACCTAAATTAAGAAGTTAGAAAAATAACAAAGGCAAAGGAATGAGAATAAACTAAATAAGAAAGAAAAAGCTAAGAAAAAGCAAACAAAATAGAAAGGATTTAAAAAGTACGTAAAATGATTACTTAAAAGAATAATACAATTAATAAACCCCTAACAACCATGATCATTGAAAAAAAAAAGAAGAAGCTATGAACAGTTAAATATCAATGATGAAAAAGGAGACATAAGTACCGGTCTTACAAAAGATAAGAAGTGGATATTATGAACACATTTATTCACATGTATTTGAAATTTTATATAAAATGAACTCTTCATATCAAAGGACAATTTACTAAAATTAAACAAGAAGAAAAGCATACCTAAATTTTCCTAAAGAAAAAGAATCTGTAATTTAAAATTTTGCACAAAGAAAAGTCCTGGATGAAGTCACTACACAGGTGAATTATTCTCAACAGTTATGAAAGCATTTGTAGCCAATCTTACACAATAATCTACTTAACAGGAAAAAACGGAACAATAATCCTGAACACATGTTCAAATCCTTACAAGAACATTACAACAAAGAAAAATTATAGACCAGTTGTTAGCAGTGGCAGAGATCCAAGTTATCCTGAGTTACTGGAGGTTTATCTATATGGGTTCCCAGCATTTTCAGTCCTTGCCTCCTCAGAAGAAAGAATTTGACTGAGGGGCATAAAGCAGAAGACACCGAGGCAAGCTTCAGTGCAGGAGTGAAAGTTTATTAAAAAGCTTTGGAACAGGAAGGAAAAGAAAGGAAAGAAGGAAAGTATGAGTTGGAAGAGGGCAAAGCAAGCAGATGACTTGAGAAATCAAGTGCACAGCTTGTCCTCTTGACTTCAGGTTTTTATATGTTGGTGTACTTCCAGGATCTTATTGGGAAGCCGCTGATCAGCTTCAGGTGTTTTCTATCTATCAGGGTGCCTATCACCAGTGCCTTTCCCTGGTGCTAGCTTTTACTAATTATTACTTTAGAGAAACAGTTAACAACCGACCATCATCTGATGATTGCCCAGCGCTCCTGGTGTGTGGGCTGCAGGGAGCCCTCTCCTGCCCTGCTCATACCTGACTAGCTACCTGCTGTAACACAATCTTATTCATGAACAAAGATGAAAAATAAGTAAATAAAATGATATTAAACTGAATCAAACAGTTAAAAAATAATACATCATGATCAAGCTTAGCATGACAAGCATGCAAGGTTAACATTTGAAAACTCAGTAAATACAAATTCATTATCTTAAGAGAATAAAGAGAAAATCATATGAGCATCTCAATCACTGCAGAAAAACATTTGATAAAGTTCAATATCTATTCATAATAAAAATTCTTAATAAGAGTTTTTAGTAGGTAACCAATAATAAAAACAATCTACAAAAATGTTACTTGACACTGAATGGTGAAATGACAAAAATAAGAACGACTACTATCACTACTTCTATTTAGCATTTTACTCCAGATACCACTGCAGTATGTCAACAGATTTTGATATCTAAAATGAAAGGATTGGAAAGGAAAAAACATTGTCATTATTTACAGATGATATAATTTTGTATGTGTAAAGTCCAAAAGAGTCTTTAGATAAATTCCAGAATTAATAAGTTTAGCAAGTTTGCTAGACACTGATGAATATGTAAAATTGATGTATTTCCATCTATCTGCAGCAAATAATTAGAAAATAAAATACCTTAAAACACACTATTTATAATAGTACTAAAAAGAAATATCTAGGAATAAATCTAATAAAAGATGTACCAAATTTCTGCAAAGAAAACTATAATACAATTTTTGAAAAAGTGGTGATACTATGTCCATAATTTGGAAGTGTCAGTACTTTAAGGAATTTTAATTCTCCCCAAATTGATTCATAGATTTAAAGCAATTCCAATCAAATCCCAGCAGATATTTTTTGAAAACTGAGGTGTTAGCTGTGAAATATATGTGGAGAAGATAAGGGACAAGAATAGACGAGATAAACTCCAATAAGAGGAATAGAGTAGGAGAATGTACTCTATCACATTTCAAAATATGTTATTGTTATAAAGCTACAGTAACTATGACTGGCCAAATTGATGCAAGGAGAGAGAAAGAGATCAGTTGAATGAAGTAGAAAATCCAGAAACAGATTCACTCACACACAGACACTTGACTTTGAACTACAAAGAATAATGAAGAAAGAATGGCATTTTTATTCAATAATAGAAAAAAAAATGAGCCAGAGACTTGAGCAATCATTTCACAAAAGAGAATATCAAAATGGCCAATAAACATATGAAAAGATGCTCAATCTCATTAGTCATCAGAGAAATGCTAATGAAAACCTCTATTCAATACCTTCATAAACTCCTCAGAGCAGCTGAAGTTAAACACTGACAAGACCAAGGAATAGCACAGACATAGAGCAAAGGAAACTCCAATTCTCTGCCACAGGAGCATAAATTGGTACATGTTTGAAAATGTGCAGTGCTACTTCAAGATTTGAACATGAATATAACCTATTACCTAACAGTTCTTGTCTCTTAGATACATACCAAATAAAAGTTTGTCCATACTTACGCCACCACGAAATATATATAGAAATGTTCATGCCATTGTAACTCATACTAGCTAATTACCAAAATATCTATCATCAGTTTAGTGTATATACAAATGTTTCTATATTCATACAACAAAAAGAAACACAACAGTGATAAAAATGAACAACTTCCTGGTACGTAAAACAACATGGATGAATCTCATAAATATAATATTGACAAAAACTAGACCCAAATCAGTATATACTTGTATGATTTGAATCACATAAAGTTCGCAAACAGGCAAAATAATGTTAGAAATCCAGGAGACTGTTTAGGAAGAGAAGAAACTGTATTAGGTATTAAGGAAATAAAAATGTATGAGAGGGTCTCTTTCCTTAATCTCACAGTATAATGAGCTCATGTACATAAAAATGCTCATGCACATAAAAATCTGAAAAGGAATAAGCCATTATGACTTAATTAATTTGCTTATAGTTAAGCTGATACCTAATGTTTATTCTGATATTTAGTCAAACAGAGAACAAGGATTTCATTAGCTGAAATTCATTAAGCAACTTAAGAGTTGAATTTCTATCAAGAGTCTATGGCAGGCAGGATAGAATGAATTTTCATTGTATCTCATTTCTCCTTGTTTCATCTGAATGCAGCCTAAATGACTTTTTCGTCAGCAGGAGAGAATTATAGAATAACTCCGATAATGGGACCTCAATGTGTTTATTTAATCATTATTCTCTATCTTTCTCTGGAAAAGAATTCAAGCAGAGCAGCCATAACTTTATCTCTGAGACAAGTAAAACTGTGACTTATTTTTAAAAAGCAAATTGTACTAACAACGACAAACGCAGTAACAGAAGCAACAACAATCATGCCCTCCTAATCAGTTTTCTAGTTTATGACCCATTAGTAAAATATTCATAGAAAATCAGAAGCACACTAATAGGAAATTGTGTTTACCTTTCACAAGTGAGAAAAACAACTTGCCAAATAGAAAACTTGAAAAGCTATGACTTTGCAAATACTTCATTTGTATCACAAAAGAACCATAAAATCACCAAGAAATCCAAAATCTTTTCTTTATATCTTAGTCTTCATTAAATTTGCCTGATTACAGGGTAACACACTGTTTTTATTTTTAACAGGGTATGTGCTGTCATCTGGGTTTTGTTACACTCATATTAAGGTAATCAAGATTATAATCATACTGAAAGGGTTTCCAAGGACCATGCAACCTTAGCTGGAAACATAATATTACTTAAATGGAAGTTCTAATGGTGTAAAGTTCAAAAAAGTATGAAATACAAAGATACCAAATAATTGAAACCTAAAGAACTGGGTTTTCTCCTTAATAATGGTTACTATGTCTTGAAATATAAGCTGTATTCCAGTCAGACTGATTTCCCTTTTTGTTTCTAGGCAAATAATATTCCACCTTTAAGGACAGAAAAACAAGAAATACGTCTACTTTTTCACCATTTCCACCCCTCAAAGCCTAATTAGCCAGTACGCTAAGATTTGGGGTCAATTGCATTTGAAAGATGGTGATTCCTGGAATAGTCTAGGAAAAAATCTTGATTTGGAGGTGATTTCTGGAATAGGCCAGGAGAAAATCTTTGTTTGGAGGTGATTCCTGGAATAGTCCAGGAAAAAAATCTGTTTGGAGGTGACAAAGCTATTATAAATAATAATGCTATGTACATTCTTCTGCACAAGTTTTGGTGGGGTATTTACAAAGGAGTATTAATAGAATTCTGAGTTTAAGGGTATGCCTGCTATTTGAGCTTTAGCAAATAGTGCCAAGACGTCCATCAGAATGGTTATGTCAATGGACTCTTCAGGTCTATTTCGATTATTTTTATTTTGATGTTGTGGACTGAATGGTTGTGTCTCTCAAAAATTTGTATGTTGAAATCCCCAAGGCGATGGTACTGGAAGGTGGGACCTTTAGGAGGTGATAAATGAGGGTGGAGCCCTCATTTATATAGAATTAATGCCCTTATAAAAGAGACACCAGAGGCCGGGTGTGGTGGCTTCTGCCTGTAATCTCAGCCCTTAGGGAGGCCGAGGTGGGAGGATCATGAAGTCAAGAGATGGAGACCATCCTGGCCAACATGGTGAAACCCCGTTTCTACTTAAGAAAAAAAAAAAGCAGCCATAAAAAACGATGAGTTTGTGTCCTTTGTAGGGACATGAATAAACCTGGAAACTATCATTCTCAGCAAACTGACAGAAGAACAGAAAATCAAACACCGCATGTTCTCACTCACAGGCGGGTGTTGAACAATGAGAACACATAGACACAGGGAGGGGAGCAACACACATGGGGGTCTGTGTGGGGAAAATATGGGAGGGACAGTGGGGAGTGGGGAGTTGGGGAGGGATAACATGGGGAGAAATGCCAGATATAGGTAATGGGGAGGAAGGCAGCAAACCACACTGCCATGTGTGTACCTATGCAACAATCTTGCGTGTTCTTCACAAGTACCCCCAAACCTAAAATGCAATAAAAATAATAAAAATAATAATTAGCTGGGTGTGGTGGCGTGCACCTGCAGTCACAGCTACTCAGGAGGCTGAGGCAGGAGAATTGCTGGAACTCAGGAGGCCAAGATTGCAGTGAACAGAGATTGCGCCCCTGCACTCCAGCCTGGCAACAGAGCGAGACTCTGTCTCCAAAAAAGAAAAAAACAAAAAACAACAACAACAAAAAAAGATCTCCAGCTTTCTTTCTACCATGTGAGGATATGAAGAAAATTTATCTTCGGCATCCTGGGAAAAGGGCTCCTTCAGAATGCAACCAGGCTGGCATCCTTATCTCAATCTTCCAGCCTCCATAACTATGAAAAATTAATGTTCATTGTTTAAGCCAACTAGTCTATGGTAATTTGTGAGAGCAGCCCAAACCAAGGTCGGTATTATTATAAATGGTATACATTTTTATTTTGTATGTATGACTAGTATAAACTGCAATTACTTTTGCACCAACCTAATATATAGAAATACTACTGATTTTTCTGTATGGACCTTGTAGTTCATGCTAAATCTACATATTAACTTAATCAGTTACCTACAGATTTTAATGTTTTTATCCCTATATATATAATCATACCTTCTGAGAAAAATAATAGTTTTATTTCTTCATTTCTAATCTTAATAACTTTTAACTTTTTTTGCCTTATTGCATTGGCTTAAACCTTACCTGATATGGAAGAAAATGTTTTTAACCTAATATCATTAAATATAATATTTTCTATATGTAATTTTGTGTAAGTCCTATGTTCCTAGTCCTAGGCTGCTGAAAGTGTTTATCATGAATAGATGTTACATTTTATCAAATGCTTTGTATAAATAAATTGAAATGATTATTTGTTTTTTTTCTCATTTGCCCCAACAAGATGGTGTATTATATTAACTGATTTTCTAATGGTAAACCAAACTTTCATAATTGGAATAATTTCAACTTGCTCCTGATGAATTATACTCATTATATATAGTGACATTTACTAGTATTTCATTTAAGATTATTGTATCTATGTTTATAAGAAAGATTGATCCACAATTTGAATTTCTTATCATATCCTTGTCAAATTTTGGTGTCAAGATAAGACCTGCTTCATAGCTAGGATTAATTCTCTTTGTTTCTATTCTTTCAAAAAATGTATATAAAATTATTTTATTCTTAAATATTTGAAATATCTTACCAATGAATCAGTTTAGGACTGGAATGTTATATTAGATTTTTGTTGTTTTGTTGTTTTCGTTTTTGTTTTAAGGGGAAGACTTTAACCTAAAATTATTTAGTATATATAGTGTTATTTAGATTTTCAATTTATTCTTGTTGTTCTTTGGCAGGTTTTGTTTTGTCCAATTTATTTATATTTTTCTAAATGTTCAACTTTATTGGCACAAAGTTTTTCATAATTTCTTATTTTATATTTTTAATTTCTGTAGGTTCTGTAGTAATGTCTGTTTATTTCATTCTAATATTGATTATTTGTGCCACTGCCTTTTCTTTTAATCAGTCATATGAGAAATTTCAGTTTTGTTCATATTTTTAAAAACAGCTTTGGCTTTGTTGAATTTTTCTATTACACAGAATTTTCTGTTTCATTGTTTTCTACCTTTTATGAATTGTTTATTTTATCTGTTTCAAAAATAATGTGCTGCTTTTCTAGCTCCTTGAGATGGATGCTTATATCATTGTCTTTCAGTCTTCATTCCTAATATATGAATTAAAGACTATAATTGCTTCTTTAACTACAATTGTGTCTGAATCTCACAAGATTTTACATGTCATATTAGTATTATCATTCAGTCCAAAACATGTTCTTATTTTTGTTCTAATTTCTTTTTGAATACACGGGTTACTTACAAAAAATTTTCCTTAATATTAATAAGTATCAATTAATTAGTATGTAGGGATTTCCTAGGAATCATTTTATTATCCCAATTCACATCTAATGTAGACAAGAACTCAAATCCAAATTCTGTGTAATTTGTTGAAATTTGTTTTATGGCCCTTTATTAATAAGTGGTTCACATATGCTTCAAAATATAGAGTTCTCAGAAATCTGAGGCAGAATGTTCTGCATATATATTTAGATCAAGTTTTTAATTACCTGTTCAAATCTTCTATGGATCTTGCTCTTTTTATTTATAGCTGAGAAGAATGTGTTAAAACATTCCATTATGGTTGTAGATTTTTCTCCTTTTAGTTCTGCTGGAAATATACATATATATATATATATATATATATATATATATATATATATACTTTTATCTACACACTCATATATATCACATATTTGTGATACATATGTATATATGATATATATATGTCCGTATATAAAAGTCATCACATATATGTGTGTATATAAAAGTATGTATATTTATAAGTGTATATATGTATACATTACAATATACAAAATATATATTTTTTAGACTATGCTATAAGAAACTTACCAATTATGAAAAGTTATTTTTTAATATATTGACCCTTTTATTATTATTGAATGTATTTTTCTCTAGTATTATCACTTTCATTAAAGCCAACTTTGCCTGTTAGTATAGTTTTAACAGCCTTCACTTTGTTATTTTTTATGATTTATCCATCTTTTACTTTTAATGGTTCTATGTTTTTATATTTATGTGATAAGCATCACAGAGTTGGGTTTTGCATTACTATCCAATTTGAAAATATTGGTCTTTTAATTGGAGTATTCATTTATTCAAAATTGTATTTAATGTTATTACTAATATATTTGGGATTCAATCTACCCTTTTACTATATTCTTTCCATCTGTCCCATCAATTCTTTTTATCTTTTCCTCTTTTATCTGTCTTGCATTAATCAAGTATTTTCTCCATTTTTCTCTTTGTTACAAAACACATACACAGCGTACACAAAGACATACACAAACACAAATGCAATTTTTATAATTACTACTTGCATCACTTTTCAGACAATGTAAGGAGAGCCATTATTCTTCAATTCTATTTTTTTTTTACCATTTTTTTGCTATTGTTGGCATGTATTTTAATTCTAAATATTTTTAAGCTTCACAATACATTATTATCATTGTTTAATATAATCAATATTTGCTTAGGCTTATCACATTTTATCTTTTTTTGTTAACTTTCATTTGACTAAATAATGTGCTTTAATATTTCTTCTAAAGGATTTATGACAATAATTTTTCCCCTTTTTTTAATCATCAAAAATATCTTCACTTTACCCCTATTTTTAAGGCTTAATGACAATAATTTTTCTCCTTTCTTTTAATTATCAAAAATATCTTCACTTTACCCCTATTTTTAAGAATCTTTTGACAAAGCAAAGAATGCATGATTGACAGTTGTATTATTTTAGCTTTTTAGTGATATAATTCCATTGTCATTTGTCTTCCTTTAATTCTGTGAGAAAGTCAGCTTTGATCTTATTGTTCTTCCTTGGAAGGTTTTATCATTTTCCTCTGCATGCAGAGGAAAAGATTAATTTTTTTCTCTTTGATATTTAGCAGTTTACCATGATATGCCTTCCTGTGGATTTCTTTTAATTTATCTCATTTCTGTTTTATAGATCTTACTAACTTAGTGATTTGAATCCTTCACATTTCGGAAGTCGTATCTAGTACTTCTCATTTTGCTCTGTCCTCTCCTATTCAGTTACACCCACTTTAGATTTGTACCTATGTCCTACATGTCTATGACATTCTTTATTTTTCATTTCCTTTTTATGTTTCCTTTGAGTATTTCCTCTTGACCTAGCTTCTGCTTCACCACATATCCTTTCTGCTGAGTCAAATTTGCTCTTAAATTCATCTCTTATTAATTTCAGTTAATGTGCTTTTCCAATCTAGAATAATTAGCATTTGACTTTTTTTTATGGATTCCAATTCTCTGGCTAGTCTTCATTGTGCAGTTTATCTTTTGAACACATTTGTCATTGCTATTGCCAGATCTAAATCCTAAACTTTAATATCTAGATCTCAGGTAGGTCTAATCCTAATAGATTTTTCTGCTCTTGGTTTTGGTCTTTTTGACATTTCCTGACACATATAATTTTTGTTTGAGTGTTGGACATTATTTATGCAACATTTCGGGGACTCTATGACATGATCTTTCTACAGAAAGGATTGAATTGTCTTCTGTTAGGCAGTCAGGAGTTATAGGGTATGGATTGATTCATTGATTGAGATGATTCAAGACTGATTCCGTCCATTGTCAAGTTCTGTCCATTTTGGTTTTCTCAGAGTTTATCCTTTCAATGGTATCTAATGAAAGTCTGTCTGGTGTGATTATCAGGAATTCTCTTTTTGGCAAGCTATAAACTCAGACTTCTGTGTCCTTGTTCCCACTAGATGACCTGAAGCTCAGCTTTGGTCTTTGCCCCTTCACGGCTATTCTCTAGCTCATTTCTGTCCTCCCATCCCATGCAGTGTGGGAACTGGTGAATGCTTCCAGGGAAAAAGCAGTTGTAAAATGTTGGACTGAATTCTCCAGGATCCAATTTTGTACAGAATTTTGGTCCCTCAAGTCCTGCTTATCTTTACAACCTTGAACTCCCACTATTTTCTTCCAAGGTCACTGAGCCTATCATATGCTGAGCCACTTTCTGCTGCTCAGCCACCATGATCTGTTTGCTTAGGAATCAGCAAATCTATTAAATAGAAAAGTAGAGTAAATATCACTCAGTGTACTTTCTGGACTTTGTCCCACAAGGCCTGGCATCCTTGGTTGCCCTCTGGTGCCTTCAAATGACTGGGCTTTTGCTTGTTTTATTTATATTTTATTCAGCATTTTCCAATTCTCTTGGTGACAGTGTTGACAAATTGTTTAATAGGTTGATACCCTAACAAGGTACTCTGCCAAAGTTAACAATAGAAGTCCTAATCATTCTCTTAGAACATGTATTACAAAAAGTGACCTTCAGTGGTTAATGATATAGAACTGATAGCTGGCAGTCTAATAGTGTTTTCTTTGTTAGGGAAAGACTTCGCAACTAAAGCAACTCACAGTAAAAATCAAGTGGAAAGAGGAAGAAAAACTCTATATAGTGTCTGTGTGTATATTATCCAAGAGAGGAATGGATCTTATAAATTTTTAAATTTTAATTAAATTCCTGGTGTCTTGTTGAATTAGAAGAATAGTGGAGCTACTGAGGCTGGGATATTTCAGCTACATCAAAGAGACTACCTTGAAATGCTTTCTGTATAGTGTCATTTGTTATTCATGTTTTTCTTTCCCTCAAAGGTATGTTGAGCTCAAATGCAGTTCTCTGCATTTAAACTGCATACACTTAGGAAATGAAGGTTTTCAAATAACTTGAAATGGTTATTAAAACTGCAGTTTTATTTTGTTTAGATTGGATGAAGCTAATTCAGTTGGATTTCATTTATTCTTCTTTTTTTACATTGTGTAGAAATGGAGATTCAGGTTACTCGATTACTTTAGAGAAACTAATAAACTGAATGTGACATTTTCTTCTCTGTGCGTTGATCTTCTCATTTGAAATAACAATAATTTATCATGATTTAGATTTTAGGACATGACACATTAGCTGCCTCCTGGAGACTCTGTACTCAAAGTCTTCCCCTTGATCCATTCTCTCAAATGCCCCTCATTGATCCAGGGGCAATTTTCTCACTCAGTCACTGTGGATAACAGCTACCCACAGATTCTCTTTTTGGATATTCTGTCAATTTTTTTGACTTTTTGTGGCAATCTAAAAGACAGAGTGAACAATGTAAACCGAAAATTTTCAGAGAAATGGAAGAGACATTGGAGTACATAAGCCTTTCTCATAAAACCCAAAGCCAAAATCCTGAGACTTGAACCAAAGAAAAGCTCCCCAAAGTGAATAAACAGGTTTGAAGTGATTGCAGTGCTGTTCATTCATTAAAGATTTGGCACAGAATAACAATACTGAAGATGCTTTTGCAGCTGATATATGAAATGTTGTACTAAGTAGACATAGATAAACTTTAAGAGCCTACTGATTACAAATTTAAACTCTTATAGCACTGTAAGTTTGATGTGCAGCTATATTACAGAAAAAGTTTTAAAATGAGAGATTTCAGGCAGCAAAGAGTCAAAATTTGAAACCTACAAAATTTTAGGCAATGTGATGTGACCTAAATATCTAAATCGTTCCTGCACATAATTACTGAACCATGAAATTTAAAAAAAAAAAAAAAGTGGAAAGTATTTTCTCTTTTAAAAAGAGAAGATGGAGGAAAATCAACCCTAGTCTCGGTGAAGTTTTGCGGTGCACGTGCAGGCTACACTAATGTCACCAGGGAGCTTGACTGATAGCTGCTCAAATGCCCAGCCCTTTCCTTGCCCCATCTACTGAGGAGCCCAAGCACACGAAGTTCCACAAATGCTGCAGGTGATTTCTACTTACGCTATTATTTGAGGAACACCGATTTAATGTGACTGTCAAAGTTTTATGCAAATTGCTTCAGTAAGTTTATTTTTTCTCAGAAAACTAATTCAGGAAATAACTTTTAAAAGCCTGCATGATACTCATTACCTTATTGAGCTATGCTTTCGTATTTTCACTTACTGGCTTGGTTTTTAAATAGCCATAGGGTAGGTATGGGACACTGGAGGATGGAGAGCACATGACAGGAAATAAAGGCAACTGAAGTTTTCACTGAGGTTGGGAGGAAGTGGCTCGTAACTACTTCCTGTTTGTCATTTTGTGCAGATTGACTTCCGTTGCCTTAGCGAGCTGAAGAGTGCCAAGGGACAGCCTGAAGTTGTAGTGGGATTTATGCACATATTTTTTGTTTCTCTTTAACTATATGAATCTAATTTGGGGAGTATTTCTGAGAAAAACTCTGAAGGCAGTTAAGCACTTTTAGATATTCTAAATAGCCTATAAGTGAATGTTAAAGGGCAAAAAGATTCCTTTAAGCACAATTCCTAGGCACTGTGCCTGTGTTATGGATTTTTTAAAAATCAATAAATTTTCTTAATTTAGGGAAAGAAATTAAAAGTCAGCCAAACAGTTGCAAAAGCATTGGTGGTATCACCATAAGAATACAAAGACTGAGGCTAGGAAACGGACCTAACCCAGTATGGAGGATCAGACAGGGCAGGGTTCCTTGCAGAAGTATAACCTAAGCTGAGACATCGAGGTCGAATAAAAATCAATTCATGAAAAACTTCAGGAAGACAAAGGAAAACCATTATTAATGGCAATACCCATTCATTCATTCTATTATTTTATTCATTTCATGCATTTATACATCTAGTGACTTATGTATGTGCCATGTGAAACTGAGCTAGACCCTAAAGATACAGCTATGAAAATTCCAGACCTGGCAGCTGTACTCATGCAACAGGAGAGACAGGAGACATCCTTTGTGTCTGTTTTCCCCTAGAACTGTCTACGGTAAAGGAAAAGTTCTCTGCACTGCCTAATACTGTAGCCCTAACTCCTGGGGCTATTGCGCATTTCACCTGTGTCTAATGTAACTGAAGACATAATTTTTTTTTTTTGAGACAGAGTCTTGCTCTGTCATCAGGATGGAGTGCAGTGGCGCAATTTCAGCTCACTGTAACCTCCACCTCCTGGGTTCATGGGATTCTCCTGCCTCAGCCTCCTGAGTAGGTGAGACTGCAGGCACCTGCTACCACACCCAGCTAATTTTTGTGTTTTTAGTAGAGACGGGGTTTCACCATGTTGGCCAGAATGGTCTCCATCTCTTTACCTGGTGATGTGCCCGCCTCAGCCTCCCAAAGTGCTGAGATTTCAGGCGTGAACCACCACACCCAGCCTGAAGACAAATTTTTAATTTTGTTTTAATATACACAAAGCTAGTGGCTACTTCTTTAGTGGAAGAGTGAAAAAATTCTGATCTGGATTCCCCAGAGGAACTCAAAGATGGTAACAAGTGGCATCTTAAAAATAAGCTCAGATGAAAAGGGGCTGCCATGAAAGGATGGGACTCGGGGGATGGAACACTGCCTGGCCAAGGGTGATGGAGTACATGCTCCTTGTAGTCAGGGTGTGACTTTGGCATTAATGTATCTGTGTCCCTAGTGGAAGGTAGTGCTGTGCTGAAACAGAGATGAACTCGTAAGTCAAAAATTTTGCCAGAGGTGAGCAGATATTTTCATTCCTAGCAGGATTAAATTCGTATTTGTATTTGCTGAGTGGCCCAGGTGTTTCAGAAAAAGTTATCATTCAGATTGATGGTGCTTAAAAAATAATCTATCAACATATAAGGAAAAATATTTAAGGTGGAGGGTTGACTGACTCAAATTTAATAGTTTAGCACACGAGACCACTGTGTTCCCTAGTTTTTTTAAAAAAATAAATTATTGCTTTTCCCCTGTAAGCCTAGAAATATGGGAAGAGGGAAAGGAGGCTTTTCAAAGAAAACTACTCTTTGGAATATTAATGCATTTCTATCATGTGTCCACTGATTTATCTAACTGATATTTCTCCAATATTTTATCTTTTGTCTTCAAATCATTCTATCAAAACTGTATTGACTTAATTTTTCTTCTATTTTTAAAATCATTATCTATTAATTTTTACTCTATAATTTGGGGCATTGATTTTTCAAACAGTAAGATGGTTTTTCTCGAATTACTAAACCTTAAAAGTGGTATTTTGAATTTCTACTAAAGTCGGCATGTAGAAAGCTATAATGACATTCTCCCAGATCTTAAATAGGGGGTGAAGAATCTCTGGGTCTTGAGATCACCCCAAAGGTGAGCTTTATACTTAAGCCACAAAACATCTCTCTGGAATAAGACAAGGAGATGATGTCCCAGGGAAGAAAGGGAGGGAATAAATGAAGGAACAGAGAAACAGGAAAGAGGAGTAAAGGAAAAAGAGGAGGAGGAGGGATGGAGAGACAGAGAGGGAGAAAAAGACGGAGAGTGAGAAGAGAGAAACAGAGGGAGCACATTATCAAAACACAGCATCAAAAGCTGCAGGCTGTCTTCCAAATATCCAGAAAGCCAGAAAGTGTCATCGGATGGTTCCCTGATTTGGCTGAAATAATCCCCATAATATGTTTTTTGTATTCCCGATATTTTCTGAGTACGCTGATATCAGCAGGAGGGTACTTTGGAAGCCAAATGCAAATAAGTGTCTCAGAAATTAAAGAAATTTTCCCCCATTGGATATCAATAAATCGGTATTCTAGAATTACTATCCTATTAATATGTATTATTGTTTTATAGACTTGGTTAGCAGTCTGACCCCAAGAGGTGAGTCAGTTCTATTTGGGTAGAAAAACCAAATCCAGTTTCTGGATAGTAAAGCTAAGGCCCACGGCCTGCATGGTGAAGTATCAGCCCTGTTTTACCCCTCGTGGGGACAGACACGTGACTGTGCAGCATCAATCTCAGACCGTTCTCATTCTCTCTCCTTGACTGCAGTGACCTTTGGTCATCTTTTTATTCTTTAAAATTCCAGTTATTTGAATGACAACCTGCTCATTATAATAACTCATAAGGCAGCGATGTATTCAGAGGGAAATCTATAGTTTGTATTGCACATCTCCAGCACTGCTCCACTAGTGATAACTTGCGGCTCTCATTCATAGCTTTTCTTTGCTGGTGTATCTCTGCACCAACGTAAAGGTTTTGATTTAATTTTTAGTACAAATGAGATTCCTCTGTACATCTTATTTTGTGATTTGCTTTTGTTACATGATACTGTTGCTATGAGTTCCAGGTCAATGCACATATGCTTCATGCTTTTAAAGACCTTCAGAATATTCTTTAGTATTAGTTTATTATGATGTGGTAACTCTCTCCCTATCTGAATATTCAAATTTATTTTACATTTTGCTACTCCAAATGTAGTGAGATAATACTTTTGAGATACTTGTACCTGACTTACTTTTCTCTTCCCTCTCACATATAGTCAGAGCCCCTAGACTCACTGCCTCAGCAAGAGTATAGATCTGGGAAGCAGAAATAGCGCAGAACTGTAGACTGAACATCTGTGTCCCCCTAAAATTTATACACTGAAGCCCTAATCTTCAGTGCAACTATGTGTACCTTTAAGAAGGTAATTAAGATTAAATGAGGCTGTAAGGTTGGGGCTCTAATCCCATAAGACTAATGTCTTTATACAAAGAGATAATCAGAGAGCTTTCTCCAAGTGCCTATGAGAAGTTGGCCATCTGCAATCCAGTAAGGCAGTCCTGACCAGAAATCAAATCGGACAGAACCTTGATCTTGGACTTTCAGTCTTCAGAACTTGGAGGAAATAATACCTTGATATTTAAGCTACCCACCCTACAGTGTTTTACTGTGGCACCTTTGTAGACTAATGTGGACCCCAATTCTCTAAGCCCAGAAAGGAAAATAGGACGTTATTGTAAATAAAATCTCTTGGCCAGAAAAACAAAGTAAGGTTTCTATCAAGATGAGGCAAAAATTTCCTAGGTAGTTCTGGCTAGAAGGTAAGAACCCCAGAAAGCGGCTGGGAAGACTTACTTAGACTACACTACAGGCAGACTCATAATAATGTGCGATAGTGCAGAAGTTCTCTTAACCTAATACTTTTATTTTCTCCAGCTTACAAAATGTCACATCTCTACCTCCTATCTCTCTATTGGTCATTAAAAGTTTCTGTTTCTCAGCTTTGTATTAGGGAGAGCAATACTTAGACATCTCAGCTGCAGATATTTACTTTCCATTTTCTCTTGATATTGTGAATGATACTTATTGTCACACACTTGTTCAATGTTATCTTAAAAAATAAAAAATAATTTCCCCTATGGATTTTACCTTTTTCCATTAAGAAGGTCATCCTGAACTCAGGCCACACAAATATTTTCCTAAATTTTATTCCAATATTTTATAGTTTTATTTGTTATGTAGAGATCCCACTGGGGTTCATTTATATGGTGAAAAATGAGATTCTAATTTTACTTTCTTCCACATGAAAAGGGAATTTTGTGAACATAAGTTGTCAAAGAATTTACTTCTTTCATTGATTTGTAATGCAACCTTTAACAAATATATTTCCCTATGTATTTGTTTCTCTTTCTGGAGTAATGTATTTATTTATTGTTCTCTTGGCACCACAGAGCAATAATGGCAAGTCCGTTTAAAAATGAGAAAAAACTTTAATTGCCATTTCTTCAAAGAAGATATGCAAATAGCCAGTTAGCACCCAAAGAGGTGTTCAACATCATTAGTCATTAGGAAAATGCAAATCAAAACCACAGTGAGATACCACTTTATACAAAATATTATTAAAAAGATGGGAAATAACAAGTGTTGGTGACGACTTTTACAACTTTCTTGGCATTATGTTTTTCTTCTTTTAAAATTGAGGTGTATTTTTAATATACTATAAGATTCACCATTTTAAAGTTTATGACCTAATGGTTTTTAGTGGATTCACAAAGTTGTGCAAACTATCACCAACTGCCTAATTCCAAAATGTATTCACCCCAAAAAGAAGCCTATACCTGCCAGCAGCTAATCCCCATTTCTCTTTATCCCATTTTTCTGGCAACCAATAATCTACTTTTTAATTCTATGAATTTACTTATTGTGGACATTTTATATATTAATGGATGGAATTACACAACCTGTGGCCTTCTGTGTCTGGCTTCTTTCACCTACTAAAATGTTTTCAAGGTCTAATTATGTTATGCTACATGTCAATTCCTCATTGCTTTTTAAAATAATGTTCTATGGTATAAATATACAACATTTTGTTTATTCACTGCTGATAGATACTCAGGTTGTTTCTACTTTTTGGGTAAAAAATGTTGCAGTGAATATTAGTATACTAGTTTTTGCATAAACATGTTTTTAATGCTCTTGGTTATAAGCTTAGAAGTGGAATTGCTGAGTCATATAGTAAGTCTATGTTTTAACTTTTTGAGGAACTACAACATTGTTTTGTTTTCCAAAGCAACTACATTTTACATTCCCACCAGCAATATATGAGGCTTCTAGTTTCTTCATATCCTCACCCACACTTTTTCCCATCTTTTTAAAAATAATATTCTGTGTAAAGTGGTATCTTACTGTTGTTTTGATTTTCATTTTCCTAATGACTAAGGATGTTGAACACCTCTTTAGGTGCTTACTGGCTATTTGCATATCTTCTTTGAAGGAAATGCCAATTAAAGTTTTTTGTCCTGTTTTCAAACTGACTTGAAATTTTGTTGTTGAATCCTAAGAATTCTTTATATGTTTTGGATATTAGGCATTTATTAGATATATGATTTGCAAATCTTTTTTCCCATTATGTAGATTGTGTGTTCATTTTCTTGATAGTGTCCTTTGAAACACACAAGTCCTTTAAAATTTTGATGAACACCATTTTATCTGTTTTCTTTGGTTTCTTGTGCTTTAAATACTACATCTAAGAAACCTTGCCTGATCTAAGATCACTTTACACCTATGTCTTCTTCTAAGCATTCATAGTGTTAGCTTCTTACAGTTAGGTCTTTGATCCATTTTGAGTTAACTTTGAGTATGGTGTGAGGAAAGAGCGCAGCTTCTTTTTGCATGCTTATATCCAGTTACTCCCTCAACATTTGTTAAAGATTATTCTTTCACCAGTAAATTGTCTTGGAACCCTTGTTGAAAATTAATTGCCCATAAATGTATAGGTCTATTTCTGGACTCTCAATTCTATTCCATTGATCTATATATGTATCCTGATGCCAGTACTACAGTCATGATTACTGTCATTTTTATTGTTTTGAAATTAAGAAGTGAGTATTCCAACTTTGTTTTTTTCAAGATTGTTTGGGCCATTCTGGATCCCTTGAATTTCCATATGAATTTTTTTTCTTTTTTTTTTCAGATGGAGTCTCACTCTGTTGCCCAGGCTGGAATGCAGTGGCACGATCTTGGCTCACTGCAACCTCTGCACTCTCCCGGCTTCAAGTGATTCTCCTGCCTCAGTCTCCCAACTGGCTGGGATTATAGGCACCTGCCACCACACCTAGCTAATTTTTGTGTTGTTAGTAGCGACGGGGTTTCACCATCTTGGCCAGGCTGGTTTTGAACTCCTGACCTTGTGATCCACCTGCCTTGGCCTAAAGTCAGCTTGCCATTGTTATGCAAAAAAAAATCCATCTGGCTTTCTGATAGAATTGTATTAAATATGCAGATCAGTTTGAAGAGTATTGCCATCTTAACAGTATTACGTCTCCTAATCCATGGTTGTGTTTTCATTTAAGTCTTCTTCAATTTCTAGCAATGCTGTTTTGTAGTTTTCACTGTACAAGGCTTCCACTTCTTTTCTTAAATTTATTCTCAAGTATTTTGTTCCTTTTGATGCCATTATAAATAGAATTTTTTTTTTTTTTTTTGAGAACAGAGTCTCACTGTCGCCCAGGCTGAAGTGCAGTGGCTTGATCTCGGCTCACTGCAACCTCCTCCTCCTAGGTTCAAGCAATTCCCCCACCTCAGCCTCCTGAGTAGCTGGGATTATAGGCGCCCGCCACAACACCTGGCTAATTTTTGTATTTTTAGTAGAGACAGGGTTTCACCATGTTGGTCAGGCTGGTCTCGAACTCCTGACCTTGTGATCCACCTGCCTTGGCCTCCCAAAGTGCTGGGATCAGAGGTGTGAGCCACCACACCCAGCCTAAATAGAATTATTTTTAGATTTTATTTTTGGATTGCTTTTTGCTGGTGTACAATTGATTTTTGTATTCTGAAAACCTTGTATTCTGAAACCTTGCTGAATGTATTTATTAATTCTAACAATTTATGTGTATGTATTCCATAGGATTTTCTATATAGTTGATCAGGATATCTGCAAATAAAAATAGTTTTCTTTTTTCCCAATCTAAGAATATTTTATTTATTTGTATTTATTTATTTATTTATTTTTTGGCTTAATTGCCCTCCGGCTTTATTGAAGTGGGAGAAGTGGGAATCTTTGTCCTGTTTCTAATTTGGGGAGAAAGCTTTTAGTCTTTCACCATTAAATACTATCTTAGCCATGTGTAATGTATTGTTTTGACTATAGATATTTTAATATTCATTAGCACAAATCCTCACCAAGAATTTTTTTAGATTTTTAAAACTAGCCATCAACATTTATTTTTCCACATAAACTTTAAAATGAGTATATCACCTGCAAAAATATGGGGGATTCTGGTTGCATTAAGCAGATACTCAATATGATAGGAATGTACATTTTTACAGCATTAGGGCTGATCATGCAGGAACATGGTATCTATTCTGGCTTGCTCTAATGGTCTTAATTACCAGTTTTGTACTTATTGTCATATAGGTCTTATACCACTATTAAAGTTCCTCATAGATGTATCTATATCTTTTGAAGTTGAGAATATAAGATTTTAAAAATGTACATCCAGTGTATAGAGTTGCTCATTTCTTACCCTCTGCTTTGTCTTGACCAACCTTGTTCAGGTTTTCTTCTTTCCTATAGGGCCCTGAACTCCTTTTGCTCCCCAAGCCTGGGAAAGCACACACAAAAAAGTGGAAAGCATCCCCTTTCTGAGTTTCTCCTGGGAACCAAGTGGCCACACAGAGAGCCCTTTTCCTGTGAGACCCCACTGGTCCCTTCCCTTTGCTTGTCCAGCCTTGCCTCTAAACATTCTGCTAATCTCTGCTTGCTCCTCCTTTACCCTAGGACAGAAAAATCTTTTTCTGCTTGATTCTGAAGTGCTCGTGAATTTCTGAGACTGGAGCATTCTTCCTATTGCAATAATCTTTCTTTCTAATTAGTTTCCTTAGTGCATACAAAACCTTGGATCCATCTATCATACTGGAACTTTTATTTAGGTCAATATATTGTTTTAATTGAGTTTCTTATGTTTTCTCAGTTTATAATCAAATTATCTTCAAATAATTAGAATTTGTCTCTTCTTTTTCAATATTTATACCACTTATTTCTCTTTCTTATCTTGCGTTAGTGAAAACTGCTAAAAACACTGTTGAATAATAGCACAATTAGCAGGTATCATGTCTGTTTTTCAATAAGATGGAAAAATCTATTATGTTAATCAATTTAATGTATTAGTAGAGGTTAGATTTAAGTTATGTTGAGTTTAAATGTGTTTAAGAAATGATTTTCCTTTTCTATTTTACTTAGAGTTTTTTCATCAATCATGACTGAAATTTTATCAAAGGCTGTTTTAATAAAATGTTTTAAGAATTTCACATTTTCCAATCATTTGTTTTATATAAATATATAAAATAAAATCCTTATGTTTGTAATAATATAAGGATTTTTATTGATAGAATCCTACTGGTAAAGCCTTGTAATATATCTGAAATAAAATATATGTGTTTTTTAATATGCTGCTAAATTTCGTTTGCAAATATTTTATCCAGATTTTTCCATATTTACAAGTAAAATGGACCTATAATTTTTATTGTTGATATTGTATCTTTATCAAATTTATCAGATTTGGCATGTAGGATATATCTTTATCTTGGAGAAGTAGATAAAATGTACTGTAAAACCATGTTTTAAAATCGTTTCAAATCCTTTTGTGTGTATTGATATTACTCCACAAAAAAGATATTAATAAACCATGGTATCAGCGTCCAAATTGTTGAATGCCTAGGATTAGGAGAGGCATTAGATGCTGAGAGTCCATTTCCTTCACCTCCTTTAAATAGCATCCTTCCTAAATCCAGGGCCTGGTTTTCCTGCTAGTTCCTCACTAATCCGCCCACACTTACTATTCTTCTACTTGAACTCCTTTTTTTCAGCATTATGTTAGTAGATTGTACTACATTGTTTATTACATATGTATATCATCTCTCAGAAGAGATTACTGTCATTGTAATTGTATTTTCAAGGCCCCATTGCTTCCAGTGGGTTATCACCATATGTCCTCTAAATGTTTTGCTGAATTGAAAAAAAAAAAGTAATTATACAAAAATAATTTGTGTTTCATATTCCATTACTATTAGACCTCCTTTCCAAGAAGCATTTTATTACCACCTTAATTCTTCCAGAATCATTTTTCAAATGTATCTAATGGCATTTATTACACTGTTTCATAATTAAAGGTTTGTGTGTCTGTCTCCCAGATTCAAGGGTGAAGGCCAAAGCTTGTTTGTGGTTGTGTACTCCGTTTGCAGTGCAGCGCCCTAGTCACAATAGGGACACATTAAATCTGGTTGTGAAAATTAACAAATTATGTCTACAAGCCTGTGTGGTCAATTAACTCATCAACATTCATTAATAAATTCAAAAAAGCTGGTGGGTTTGAATACAATGGAAATAATTTACTTCAAATATTCACTCAACAACTGGCATCATGAGTCCTACATTAGAGACCCCTCCAAAGCACTGTTCAACATTAGCACTAAACCTTCTCTTCTTACTTAATAAGACAGACATTAACGAATTCAAAATGACATTTATGTAAGCATTCCAGAAAGATTAAGTTAGTTGACTTCTCATTAAATATGTTTGATTATAAAGAAATTAAGAACATGTTTGATTTTGTTTCAGAATCTCCATGAATGGCATATTGTTCTACTTTTACAAACAGACCTGCCAGCTAACACTTGAAATTTGTTTCATTGGCTACATAAAAAAGTTTAAAAGACCTGTAGTAATGTAGACACACTAGCTTTTTCCAACTTGGAAATTTTATTTTATTATTTTATCATCTAATCTTCAAATGCTAAGTGACAATCAGAGTCCACATTGCTTTGTCATAATAAATGCTAATTCCAGTGACAATTCTGAGGCCTCTGTTCTTTAAAAAGGGACAAAATTCTTAAAAATAAAATTGTAATTCATTTTAAGGAGGAGTTAAACTCGTCGTTCTCTGTATAATACCTTACAAGGTGTGAATAAAGCATTATTCATGGTTAAAGAAAAAAAATTAAAAGCCATAAGAGGGACAAAAGATTCTTGTTTAAGCAAGAGGTAGCAGAAGTTGTATGGATAGAAAAAGATAACTCTGTTTCCCCGCACAGAACGAATCACCTACGATGGGAGGCCATGAGCTCTCCTGCCCTTGAACTAACCTCACATAGGACAGATTCCTATGTTTCTCTGACGTCTTAGCAGCCATCGTATCCAGCCTTGTGGGGAGGGCCTGAGGAAACATGGGGACCCTATCAACTATTTGTCCTGTGAAACACACACGAAAGGCAAACAGCTCTGAGTATTTTATAACTGATAAGATCCAAGATTCAAAAATCAGAAAGTGTAAAGTTGAGTCCCTATTTCCTTCCTTACCCACCTTAAATTCCATCCACCATCAAGCAATGAAATCACTTCCTAGCATACACTCATCCCTCATGCCTCTCCCCGAGTCACATTCCCTGAGCTAAGCCACCACACACCTTCACTCTGCTCCCACCCTGTCCAGCTGGATGTGGCTGGAGAAAACAGCACAACCTTGCACCCGATCACTTTCAACTCAGGACCACTCACCACTGGGGCTGCCTCACAGCTGCCTGACTCTTTTTTCATCCAGTCTTTTCACTCTTTTCCTCTTGCAAGATGAGTGTCACCCTCTGCTAATGACTTCTGCTCCCTGCCCCACTGAGAAAGAGTCTTCCCAAGCATTCCAACCTCCTGCTTTTGTGCTCACAGGCTGGACTTCTCTCCTGCTGCACAGTGTGCCTGCCCCTGCTCACTGACATGACTGGCAATTCTCCTTCTTTCTGCTGTAGCAGCAGTTCCTCCTCTCCAGTCCCTTTTTTAAAAATCACACTATAAATATGCTATTATTTCTCCCAAGTTCAAAAAAAGAATCCTTTTGGTCCTATTTCAGTCCCTGCTGATATTCCATTTCTCTTCTTCCTTAAACAGTCAAAGTCTTTAAAAGAGTTGCCTATATTTGCTGTCTCTGATTTATGGCCTCCCGTATTCTTTTGACCCTGCTCCCACCAGGCCATCACCCCCACTACTTCAGCTGACAACTCTGGTTGAGACCACTAATGGTGAATTCTCAGCACTCAACTTATTTGACCTAAGAGCATTTGAGATCACGGATGACTCCTACAGCTCTGATCACCACTTCTCAATGTTTTCTCAGCCTCACATTCTCTCTCTGACCCCTCAACACTGAGTGCCCGAGCGCTCACTCCTTGAACCTCTTCTGTTTTCTTTTTGTGCTCATGCAACCTCATTCTAATCCGGTAATTTTAAATATCAGTATATGCTGAGGCTCTATAATTTCTCTGGCTATCCAGGAGCTCTTCCTTGAATTCCAGGCCGACATAGCCAACTGTGTACACAGCTCTACTTGGGCATATTTTGAGCAGCTCAAACTTAACATGTCCAATATTAACCTCTTAATTCCTTTATCCCAAATATGCTCTCCTATTGTTTCCTCCATCTGTGATGAGAAGTAAATTATTCCTAGTGCCCAGGCCAAGCACCTTGGAATCACACTTGATTCTTTGCCTTCTGTTATATTCCTCATTCAATTCCTATTGAAATTCTGTTAGATCTACCTTTGAAGAGATCCAAAATCCTACCACCGTTCACCATGTTTTCTGCCATTACTCTGGTTCAAGCAACCATCATCTCTCACCTGGATTATTGCTTAAGTAACACCAGTGACTGGTTTATCAAATCACGCCACCAAATCAAAAGTGTTATTCAGTATCAAGCTTCACTAATAATATCAGGGGTGCAAGTACTCATGAGATGAAACACTCAGAGAGAGAGATCCAGTGTCAGTATCTCTCTCTCTCTCTGTTTCATCTCATGATTGCTTGAGATTCCCTGATCCTTCCTTCTCTCCTCAGAAGCGCTCTAGCCCAGTGTAGCAATGAGGTTTTAAGTGAGGTCTGCATTAACCAGATTTTCACAGATGGGAGGATTTTGATCATGAAAAGCAGCATGCATAACATATTCCAGGAAAGCTATGCCTCATAAATCCACAAATGCAGGTTTGTTTACCACAAGCAAGGCTAGAAACCAGATATGTCCTTGTGAAAGCACTCCAGAGATGACGACAGTTCTGCGAGCACAAACTGCTTTGCTTTGTGGCCAGGAGGTCTGTCATTACTCTGTTTGCAAGGAGAAGAGACTGAGTCAATGCCTTCTTTCTTTTCCAGGAGTGTGCTCCCTCCTTTATGTGTGGTAATTCCTACCTCACATAACGGAAGTGAGTGAAATACAGAGTTATTGTTTTATGTAAATAAGATCTATTTATTTCCCCGTAGCAATAATCTTTCTCAATAATTTGATTTTCCTGTTTTTGATTAATAATTTTGATTTTCCTGTTGCTTTCCCCCTACTCAGTCTCTTCTGAAGCAGCAGCCAAACCGATCTCTGTAAAAAGTCAGTCAGATCATGTCACTTCTTTGCAAAAGCCTTCCAACAACCAGACCTGCTTCTGCCACAGGGCCTGAGGCTTGCTTTTCCTCCGGGTTGCATCACCTCCTCCAGCTGCACACTGAGCCTGCTCCTTACCAACCTTAGGTCACTTTTCAAATATCACTTCTGTGGCCACCCTATGGAAAATTACAATTCTCCCAAAAACAACCACGTGGCTTTTCTCTCTTTCCTGTGTAGTTTTGCTATTAGAACTTATCCTCGTGGGAATGCAGGCTTCATGAGGTATTTTTTTTCCTCTGTCTTATTCCCTGTTATATACTCAGATCCTACCTGGAAATATGCCTGACACACTGGCATGTAACAAGAACTCAATAAACATTTGCTGAATAAATGCATACATTTTCCCACTCTCATTTTCAATTCCCTTTAAATGTATGAGTTTTTAAACAATTATTGATAAACAGTTATTGATAAGGTGAGTGATGTGGTTTGGATGTGTGTCCCCACCCAAATCTCATGTTGAAATGTAATCTCCAGTGTTGGAGGTGGGGCCTGGTGGGAGGTGATTACATCATGAGGGTGGATCTTAAACGGTTTAGCACCATCCCTTTGTTGCTGTCCTCATGAGAGTGGGAGAGTTCTTGCCAGATCTGATCGTATAAAAGTGTGTGGCACCTACCCCTTCTCTCAGGCTCCTGCTTCGCCACGTGCCTGCTATGCAAGCTCCTGCCTCACTTCTCCCATGGTTGGAAGCTCCCAGAGGCCTCCCCAGAAGCAGATGCTAGTGTTATGCTTTGTGTACAGCCTGAATCACTATAAGTCAATTAAACCTCTTTTCTTATGAATTACCCAGTCTCACATACTTCTTTATAGCAATTCTAGAACGGCCTAACACAGCTACTAGTTTAATAGTTTGATTCCTTATTTTCTCAGGGAAACAACTCTTGGTTTATTCAAAATTTTTTCTTTCTTTTCTTGTGCATTACATTCCATTTTAAATTTTATTCCTTTTTCAGATCTGTTTCTTAATTCTTAAGATGAAAGATTAATATATTGCCATCCTTTTTTAGGTTATATAAGTATTTTATAATATACATATTATACATATACAATATAATATACCCATTTCTCTGAGCCTAGCTTTAGCTGTAGATGCATATATACATATATATATGTAGTGTTCAACAGATCTATTTTTGCCCAATTTTAGTTTTCATTTTCCTTTTAACCAAGAGTTAAGAGAGCATGATAAAAATTTCTAGCTTATAAAAAGTTTCATTTTTCTGACATTAATATTACAAACAAGGTGAAATGACCAGAGAACACATACACCACCCAGTAGAGGGAATATTCACTTAGGAAATCTCATGGAGATGGAGGCAGAAACAGGTGCAGGGGTCCTTTTGCCACTGCATTCTAGGGCATAACACATGGCTTTAGAAGGTTTGGACTTTGATTCTGGGCAAACAATCCCGATCCTTAGATCTGGAGCTTTTCAGCTTCCTGATTAGGGAAGTACCAGCCCCTCCCATACCGTGATCAAGAACCAGGACACAAGAGCAATACAAAGTGGCAGAGCTTTGACTCCAGCCCTGTCCTGCCAGGTCAGCTTCAGTTTGGGAAACCTGACCAGCTGGTCCCTCGCATGGCTGGAGGCTGGGGTCCAAGCCTTTGGGTTGTAGCTGTATGATGTGCAAGAATCAGTGCATCAGGATTTATGGTTAGGAAAACATCAGCCTCTCTGCTGGCATGATTCCTGAGGACAAGGGTTCAAATGGGAGAATGTCCAGAATTGACTGCCTGGGTACTGGGCTAAAGCTGGATTCCATGGATCTTTTCAGAAGGCCAATCCTTTTTCTGGAATGTTAGGCTGGAAGAAGTCAATCTCAGCCAAGTAAAACCTTATATTTCCATTTTTTATTTAATATTAGCGATTTAAATTTTTGCCTGAACTTTTCCTCTCTTTGTAATTTACTTAAATTTTGGGGGGGACCTATATATGTTTGGTTAAAATTTAGTAGCATTTGAAATGGAAGTTAATTCTCTAATTTCAGTGTGTAAAGTTGGATAAGTGTATGTGTATGGTCAACCCTAATAATTATGTTGTTTAGATTCAGAGCCTTATTTATTTTTTGACTACTTGATCTTTTATGGAATAAAAGACTTGAGTTAAACATTTTAACTACTATTTTTTCCATTCCAGATCTGTGTATATTTTCTGCAGTTTTGCACATTCAAATGCTTTGTTATTTAGTAGGAAGAAAATAAATGAACATTAGATCTTCATTTGGGTTTGTACAGATTATTCTAAGCATTACATTAGAAATTATTTTTTTATTTCAACTTATCTAAACATCATGTCCTCTACTTTATTTTGTTTGTCTTTGTCTAACATATTTTTACCCTTTTAATCTTTCTATGCTGTTTTGTCCCAGGCATATCTCTTGTAAATAGCCTGTAGTTCACAACTTTTAAAGTCATTCTGAGAGTCTATTGTCATTGGTGTTTTATTTATATTTGTAGTATAATATGTTAGCCTTAATGCTTGAAATTTATTTTATAATATAATTTCTTAATTTTATTACTTTCTTTTCCCAACTATAGTTGCAATGTGTTCTGTGTGTTCTTTTTTCTTCTGTTTGGTGTATTTCTGGGTAGGATTTTTCATTATGCTAACAGGGAAGATTTATAACTACTTTTGGTTTTGTTGGCAAATTTTTATCTCTCTTTTTTAATAATGGCACTTTATGAATTCTTTCTCTTTTTAGAAATTAAAAAATAACATTAGGTACTTTAAATATCTGTGATGATTCATTAAACTTTTAAAAAGCATTTATTTACTCCCAACTATAAAAAGGAGAATGTGAAGACATTTATAGTTCCCACTATAACAAAAAATACTCTTAATCATCCTAATAATTATTTTTCTCATACTGCAGGCCTGTACTGTTATCTCAGATTGTGTAATGATAAGCTCCACAGTTGTTTGGCCCTATTTCTATTTCCCAGTGTTCTCAGGGTGCATTGCCATTCCTCAACTCCTTTCAGCTTTTTATTCTCTACTTAATTCCATTTTTTGTTTGGCTATATTTTATTTTGTCTTCGCAGATTTTCTTTTCACGAGATTCCATGGTCATTATATTCTTCAAACCTTTGCAAGTGGAATAGATCTGTTGTGGTCATCTATCAATAACAAAGTAGCAACTCAGCTGTGTAGTCCCTGGCTCACTCTACCTTTTCCCTTTCCAGGCGGGTAGGTACTGCTCTGCTGTCTTCTGGTAGTGACTGCTGCCCTGGAAAACTCAGTGGTCTGTGACATAGCACCCCTCTGAGGTAACTTCCTCCTACCATTGTGTCCCCAGAAACCTTTGTTGTGTCATTGCTGACATTCACTAACTTTATAAGGATGCATTTCATTCTCTGTAGTTTTTCTTGGAATATCTTTGCATGTACAGATTTAGTTCTTTGTTTTAGAAATCTTTTTCTCCTTAACATCATTGAACATTTGGGAGTTTCATTATCTCTTCCCATTTTCAGGAATGCAATTCTGTTTGTGAGGATTTCTTTGTTTCTCTGTTTCATGTTTTCTCAAAACACTTTCTCTTATTCTTTCCATTGTATTTTTATGTAATATTTTCATGTTTATTCTGTATCCTGATTTTTTTTTCAGTTAAACACTATTTTTTTCTTTCCCTCTTTGATTGTAGTTTTATTGCTAAATTTTGTGGCAGTTTTATTGCTAAATTGTAGTTTATTGCTAAGTTCTGCCAGCTTGCTTTTCAACTCTTTACATGGGCTTTTCTTGTTTTAATCAATATTTTCTCTTTGAAAAATTATTTTAACAGTTATTATTTCCTTAAAATATGTTGCAAGTATAGAAATAGTCTTTCTTCTAAATTTTTTTGTTTCTTGGAATAATTCTTCTAATGTGCATTTTTCTTCTGCTCTTTATTATGCTTATCCCTGAGTATTGTTTGCAAATAGTATCCATGTAAAGCATTCATGTGGATTCTTTCTGCTTGCTTTTCATTTTTAAACTAAGATCATTCCTTCTAGGTCTGCTGTTCACTTAAGCCTGGGATGGGGGACTTGTTTGGAGAAGAGATGTCTGTGAGCAGAGAATGTGAAATTTTCTTCTTTTTTCCTCCTTTTCTTCTTTTCTTTCTTTCTTTTGTGGCTTGGTGCACCATATCTGCTACTTCCTGTGACCAGGTATTTCTCTTCACAAGTATATTATGCTGCGCACTCTGGGGTGAGCATTTCACTCAGAGACATCTATGTGGTTCCTGGTGTTGCAGTATGTACATACAGATCTATGTATGCTAAACACTTGAGTGTTGTTTTCTCCTGTTTCCATCAGCTTATTTCCAGACTATTTCCCATTGTAAGAAGGATAATTTGCAGAATGTTAGGAAAACGTGGGATTCCTCTTCAGAACCGTCCCCTCTGCTTTTGTGCAGTGGGGAACTTAACTCATCTCCTCCCCACCTAACACACCAAGGATGTGCCTAGTTTTCCTCTGGACTGTCTACCTTCTCCAAATGGCAGTTGCTGAAATGTACTTAAAATCTGGAAATGTATGCCCTGGCTCTCAATGTTTTTCCTTGATTGGGTCAAGGTTCACCATATTTGGATGTATTGTTCAAAGGCTGTACTTAGGAGGTTTAGCCAGTGCCTTATTTCTCCAAGATGTGGGTTTGTAGTTCTTGTTCTCTTTGTTGATACTGTGGGTTTCAGAGAAGGGAATAGAAAAAAGAACTTGCTATTTCTTACCAGAAGCATTCCAGTTTTTTAAAGCTAATAAATCATTGTCATTACACTTCACTACACTCCTAGTCTCTGGTCACATGTCATGTGGGATGGCATCTGCGAACTCTGAGGCACTCATAAGTTGCCTAGCAACCAGAAGTTCTTTCATTCCTCCCAACAGCCTGCCCAAACCCTATCCCTACATGGCCCAGCCCACCCTGCCTTAAAATAGAATGTGTGGTACCATGAGTCACTTGAAAATGGTTCTCTCATTAACAGAAAGCCCTGGGCTCCAAAGGGCAACCCTAATCAAGAGAGGATAGAGGCTGGGGGTGTGTGTTGAATAGGAGAAGGAAAAGACACCAATATTGACAGTAAATATAAAATGAACTATTAATAAATTAAGGAAATGTATATAGGTCAGCAGAACCTTAGAAAAAAGGCAAGAAAAGAAGATGGAAACAAAATGTATGTATTATTTTTGTCACAAAAGTAAGATGATCATAGCATATATTTGGAGTTTCTGCACATAAAGCAGAGTCCAGATGAGAGGAAGCTGCCTATGCCCAGACACTCTCGGTTGTCTTAATCACAGAATTTTTCATACATTAAAAATACTAAAAAGATAAAAAGTACATGTAATTACGGTAAATAGTAAATGGGAGGTGGAGAATCACATGGTCTAGCCAACTTACTTTAGGGTAAAGACCGGAGGGGGTTTGTGTCCAGAGATGATGCCACAAGGACCAACTTTGAACTGTGTTTAAGTGGATCAGGTGGGGTCTTGCACACAGGGGCTTCTGGGACCGTGCAGATGGTGTAGGCCGCCTAGGGCAGAGCAGTGGCATGAATGTGTGGTCCTGGTGCCCTGTCAGTGCTTTGTGAATACGTCGGTCTGCTCTGTAGGCACAGTGGGAGTAGGACAGGGACTCATCAGAAATGTTTATGCCCTAGAAGTGGCTATTAATAGAAAGGAATAGAAATAACTGCACTTGGGTGAGAACATTATATTTTTAAAAGGCTTAATCATTTTATATTCTATTTTATACACAATAAATAACATGTTTTCCAGATATAAAGTAGCTTGATTCTCAGGCATCAGATAACTTATACATGGGATATGCCAAGGATAAGAGATAAATCTTTGTTTCCAAATTAATAAACATTTTTGTGAGACTTATTTAAAACCTGTAAAATGAAAACCAACTACAATGCTCATGGGAGGTAGAAAAATTTTAATAAGTGAAATTTCTGTACATCTCTTCCACAAGTCATGGGGACTTCCCATCGTTGTCTGATTCACAAATTTAACTCCTTTTTAGTTAAAAAAGTGATTACTGATATTTACAAACAGACTATATGTTTTCCTGTCTTTTAAATAAAGTAAGACCATTAAATATAGAGTTAGTTACGTAGAAAAATATAACGGTTCATAAACCATGTCCAGATTGTCATACCACTATTGCCACCTGGGCAGATGAAGACCCCAGGGCTGGAAACTGATACATGCTGGACTGTATCCTTCAGGTAATGCATCAGCAATACCAGCCAAATCCCACTCACATTGTAAAGAAATTTACATTATTTTTGCTCTGCGAAAAAAATAATTATAACAGGTCTTCTGTGCTAGATAGAAACGAAAGGAATAGACCTTTGCAATGGGTAAGGACAAGTTGCTTTTAAGCTGTACTCAGATAAAACATAATGTCCTGATCAACAGAAGTAGAAGATGATAGTAATTAATCATAAATATCATTACTCATAGTTCCTCACATTTGACAATATAATTTTACCTACATTTTCTTGGGTTAGTATGCTTTAAATTTCTGGGCACAGGTCTCTTTAGCATCCCTTAAAAAAACTATTTTCTAATTTCATGTCATTTGATGCTAAGACTCTGAGATTTCTCTCTAGCCTCTGAAACAGTGATCTGTATTAGCTTCAAGATCTATACCAACTCATCTAAGGGTCAAAATTACAGACATGAAAAAAATATATGGAAGTTTTTATGCCTTTAACAATTTTGAAACCTTGTTTCCTTCCCTGGGAGTTTGGCATGGGATTTCTGCATGATTCTCTTATGCTCATTCCCCTCTACTCTCAGTTACAATAATGATACTTGTCTACCTGTTAAAAAATGGATGAAGCATCTTCTTGGATTCCATCCATTCAAATTTTGTATTTCTGTGATTCTAAGATGCTTTCTTCATTTGAGGCACATTAGAAAAAAGTGAACTTATTCAAGGTGCCTGCAGTCATTTGGAAGGAAACAAATGTAAAGAAATAATCATAAAATATTCTAATACTAATATGTTCACACTGATATTGTATTATAAAATAAAATACATTTTAATGTTTTAAAAGGTTAAAAAAAAGTGAACTTACATAGAACATCACTGCTTTAGATTTCTTTGGGGAGAAATATTTACCTTCCTTTGAAAATCTTTTTCCATGTATAAATTCTAGAATCCTAAAATAGTGACAGTATTTGTTTACTACATATTTTGGAAAAGTAGGGCAGGAAAAGATAACCCCCTTAATATTTTTCCAGGAATATTTTACTCAAAAGCTACAGATGAATAAATGAATATTTCAGCCTTTTTTTAAGAAAACTTTTTTCTCACCACTTTTAAAGGAATTAAAACTGATTTATACAGAATTAATCAGTGAGGTGAAGTACAGCCATTGCCAAATTTTAAAAGCCAGATAAAATTAATCGTACATGTAATAAATTATGAGGTGAAAGTATTTCATAAAGAAAAAAAATAAAATTCAGCTCTCTACCAGAGCAAAGCTATCCATCAGATAATTGCTAATTACTCCTGAGAAATGAAATGTATTAATAAAATTATAAGACTGAAGAAAGGTTTCTTTGAGAGCTGTTTTAATTATCAGCCATTCAGGGGACTTCTCAGATCACATGAGCATGGACATGAGGCAAATATGTACAAGCAAGTTGATCACCTGCCAGCAGGAACAGGAAGTGTTTTTCGTATTTTAGAGCAAGACACACAGGCCAAGGCCAGCCCTAGTGTGAGATGACATTAGAGTTCTAGTTCTGCTGGCCTCCTCCTGGTTACATTTTCTGCAGCAAAGCCCTGACCCCCTGGTTAGCCTTAGCTTAGTGTTTAAAATGAAGATGCTGGTTACATGTGATCACAAACATCCCGTGCACATCTCCCAGGCTATGATTAATTCTCTAGCCACAAAAATACAGAAGAGGCAGGGGACATGCATTTATTTCTTTTCAGAGACAGAGTATCTCTCTGTCCCCCAGGCTGAGTGCAGTAGTGCGATCATAGGTCACTGCAGCCTCAAACCCCTGGGTTCAAGTGATCCTCTCACTTCAGCCTCTGGAGTGGCTGGGACTACATGCATATACCACCACCTGGGTTAATTTTTTTTTAATTTTTTTTTATTTTGTTGAGTCAGGATCTCACTATGTTGCCCAGAGTGGTCTTAAACTCCTGGCCTCAGGAGATCCTCAAGAACATGCATTTATTGAGTGCCTACAGTGTGCTGGGCACTGAGTCTAGCACTTCACATGTGATAATTTATTTAAACCTCTTAAGAATCCAGTGACTCAGGTATTGTCACTCTTTACTACTGAGGCACAGACACATCCCAAAGATCACTCAACTTGGACGTCATCAAATCAAAATTCAAAAGCCTGTTCTCTATTTGGAGAATAAAGTCAGAGAAAATGGCAAACACGTGCAATGAAGTTTAGATGTCCCAGGATCAAATAAAAAGCAAATATTTCTACAAATGAGAGATCTCAAGGAGAAAATTTCAGAACAAGGCACCAATATCTCATTGACTTATTGATCACACAGCTGCAAGCCTAGAAATTTCCCTCAGGTACTTACACACACACACACACACACACACACACACACACACACACACACACACACACAAACACACTCACTTCTCCATTCTTGAACATATGAGACACTGTTACCATTGTCCGTTCAGAGTAATGCATTTTGATCTCAGTGTGACTGGAGGCATCTTTAATTTTGGTGGTGGATGTAATGAAATGTCTCAGCTTCCATTTTCACAGAATGGCTGAGGTGCTTGCTCAATCTCATTTCAACTGACTTTGTTTTCTTTCCAATTCAGTGCATTCTAGGAACAAAAATTATTTAATTTACAGGTAATATCTCATTTATCTGCCTGAGACATACTAGGAGCGTTGGTTCTAAATCATACTTCAAAGTCATGTAATAAATCTTGAAACTTTTGTATTTAAAAGGCTGACATTGGTCTTCTAGCAGGGAAGCACAAAATCAGACTCCAAGGGTTTCCTCAGAAATTATTTTTTTCTGGCTTTCATCTTCTGCCTATGTTAGTTTCAGTCTTAATTTTCATGGCTTACACAATGTTCTGTCAATCAGCTCAATGTGCATTTGCCCTGAAAAAAGAGAGCCATGCTGGCCTCGCTAGCCCATGATTCAGGTTTCTTTAAGAATTATTAAATATATGATATATACCAAACTATTCCCAACATATTCATAAGCTATGGAACATAATAATACAACAAACACCCATGAACCCATTCTCTCAATGTCTAAAATCTAAAATATTTCATAAACCTTCTATCTACTCATCTTCCTTTCCTGTCTCATCCCCTTGCCCGCCACCAACCAATGCTTCCATTATCTCAACTTCAGTGTAGATCGTGCCCTTCGTTTTTATATGATATAGCTTTAATAGACATTTTTGTATACTTAAGCAATGTTATTTAATGCTATTCAGCTTTTAGCTTCATAGAAATGATGTCACACCATATGTGAACTACACCAATCTACTTTTCTTCTCTTTCCAAAAACAACCTAAGTTTTTGTTTGAAGCTGTGGGTCATTCGTTTTCATTTCTGTAGATTATTTCATTTTGTAGATTTGTAACAATTTATCCTTTTCCCCAGCTACGGTCATTTGAGTTGTTTCCAGGTTTTCCTATTATGAACATGTTCCTGGGTTCAATCTTTTTGTGTTTCACGGGGCCTGTAAGTGCAAGGCTTTCTCTGTGGTAGAAACCCAGGATTGGAATGGCTGAACTGTAGCGTATGAGTGCTCATCTTTCCAAGATATTGCCAAATTGTTTTCCAAAGCAGTGTAGCCGTTTGCAATCCCACTCATAGTACACAAGCCTTCCTGTTGATACACATCATTAACAACTCATGATTTACCAGAAATCTTAATTTTAAGCAAGCTAGTTGGTTTTAATTTTTATTTTTCTGACTACTAAGAAGGAAGCCTATTTTTAAGTTTTTGACCATTCATATTTCCTTTTCTATAAAATGCCTATGTCTTTTACCTTTATTTTAGAGAGTAGTGCTCTTTTAGATTATTATTTGATATGTTCTTTACATTCCTTATGTATTCTGAGTAGTTACTCTTTATTGCTTGTATGTTGAAAATATCTTCCAGCACATGTGGCTTATTTTTTTTCAGTCTTATGATTTCTTTTGATGACCAAAAATTCTTAATGTAATCAGATGTGCCAATCTTTTTCTTTCATGGCTAAAAAACTTTTGTCTAATTAAGAAATCTTTCCTGATCTGATGTCATAAAAATCTTTCTCTAATTTTTAAACATTTGGAAACTTTTCTTTTTACATTTAAGTCATTAAAACATCAGAATTTATGTGCATACTATGAAGTGACAAATCAATTTCATTTTTTTCCATAAGAATTAGTGATGCCACCCGCCTTGATCACATGTCAAGTTTCCTCATGTATCTGGGAACATTACTAAGCCCTCTGAGCTGCTGCATTTTCACCCTGCAGATCCTGGTGCTGAGACATGTTGTGCTTGTTGTGCTAACTGTAAAATACTTCTTGATAACTGATAGGGAAACTGCCCTGACTTCTCAGCAAATGTATCTGAGGTCTTCTTGACCATTGTTCTTCTCTATAAATTCTACAATCAACTCTGCTGAGATTGGGAGAGGGATTGCTTGAATTACAGAAAAATGCAGAGGAGATGTGGTATCTTAATGATACTGGGTCTCCATAGTGATAAGCATGGTATGTTTCTCTATTTATGTAATTGTTAACATCGTCTAATCAAATCGTATAATTTTTACCACACAAGTTTTATATATTTTTAGTTAAATTTGTTCAGTTGAACCTTATATTTTCCATGGCTACTATAAATGCTATTTTTTACTTTATCATACACATTTCTAATTGATTTTTACTAGTGTACACAAATATAATTAATTTGTGTAATTTCATTTCATAACTGGGCAGAGAGGTAGACAATCTTATTATTTCTATTAATTTATTTGTAGATTATTCTGGAGGTTTAGGTAGGTAGATAATCTGCAAATTATATTTATTCATTCTTTTTAATATACATACAATTTATCTTTTTTTTTTTTTTTTTTTTTTTTGGCCATACTGCACTGTCCAAGGTCTCCAGTACATTGTTGATTAGGGTAAAAGCAATGAGCATGATTTTCTGCTTTCAATTCTCAGTAGGTTTACTCTAAGTTTTTAGCAGCTACCCTTTACTGGTTTAAAAAAAATCCCTTCTATTCATATTTTGTTTACAATTGTTAATTTTTTCAAAAAAATTTTTTAGCAACTATTGAGAATATAATATGTTTTGTTTTGTTTTGTTTTGTTTTTTTGAGATGTAGTCTTGCTCTGTTGCCCAGGCTGGAGTGCAGGGGCACCATCTCAGCTCACTGAAACCTCTGCCTCCCAGGTTCAAGCAACTCTCCTGCCCCAGCCTCCGGAGTGGCTGAGATTACAAGCCTCCCTCCTCGAAGCATGGCTAATTTTTGTATTTCCAGTAGAAATGGGGTTTTGCCATGTTGACCAAGCTGGTCTCGAACTGCTGACCTCAAGTGATCTGCCCACCTCACCCTCCTAAAGTGCTGGTATTACAGGCATGAGCCACTTGGGCCTGGTTAGAGAATATCATATAAATGAAATAATGACTGATCATTTTCCCTTCAATTTGTTCATGGAAAGAATGATGTATTAATTATCTAATGCTAGATAGACTTTAAAATTCTAGGAAAAAATCCTGAACTTGATTACTATGTATTATCTTAACAAACTGAATTCAGTTTGCTAATAATATAAGATTTTTATCAATATTCATGAGATTGACCTGTAAGTTTTCTTTCTTATACTTACTATTCTTCTCAAAGTTAAACTAGCTTCAAAGAGTAGGAAAACATTCCTTCTTTATCTGTAGTCTGGAAAGATTTTATATCCTTTGAAATTTTGGCAGAATCTGCTTGTAAAAGCTCAGGCCTGGTGCTTCCCTCTTGGGAATATTAAACCACTGATTCAAATTCTTTAATGATTATAGGAATGTAATGTTCAAATTTTCTATTTTTTTTTTCTGGACAGAGTTTGGTGAGTTATATTTTTCTAAGAACTTGCCTATTTTATTTAAGTCAGTGGTTCTCACCCAGGGGTGATTTTTGTTTGCCAGAGACATTTAACCACATCTGTAGACAATTGTGGGTGAGGTTTGGGGTGCTATTGGCAACCAGTGAAGAGAGGCGAAGAATGCTGCTAAACACCCTACAAAGTACAGGGCAGTCCCCCACCTAACACACACACACACACACACACACACACACACACTCCAAGAATTATTCAACTTAAACAGCAACATGGCTGAGGTTGAGAAAACCAGCTAGGGTTTTAAATTTGTTGGCTGAGTTACAGTATTAGCATTCTTTTAAATTTTGGCTAGACATGTTTACGTCTTAACTTTTTCATTCCTAATGTTAATTAATACCTTATTACTTCTTATTTTCCAATTAACATCGCTCATGCTTATCTGCTTTACTTATGGTCTCAAAGTACCAACTTGTAGCCTTCATGGTTCTCATTTCTAAATATTTGTTTGCTTCTTCTACTTTCTTTGTAATTACTAGGTTAATTTTTCATTCTTTTTTCCCTTTCTTTCTTCTAATATGAAATTTAAACCCATATATTTTTCTGTAAGAGAATATTTGCTGCATTCCACACTTTAATGAAGTATTCCCTTTAGGGTTCAGACCTAGGTATTTTTAACCTCAATTACAGCTTCTTTTAATCACAGTTGTATAGATTTGTAATTTTGAACTCAAAGCATATAGAGATTTTCTATTTATCTTTTGGTTCTTGATGAATAATTTAATTCATCCCTATGGTATACAGCACTGATTTTTTTGAAATTTCTTGTGACTTGCTTCTTGAGCTCGTTATATTATCATTTTTATAAATGTTTGATGTGTTCTTGAGAAGATTGTGCATTGTTAAATTCAAGGCTTTACATATGTGCAATAAATTAAGTTTGTGTGTTGTATTGTTCAAATAGTCCCTACTCCTAGCAATTTTTTTGAATATTTGACATTC
>PVKP010002092.1:115819-130214 GCA_004027715.1 Plecturocebus donacophilus | reverse complement strand
ATTTTCTTTATCCATTCTATCATTGATGGGCATTTGGGTTGGTTCCAAGTCTTTGCTATTGTGAAGAGTGCTGCGGTAAACATGAGTACATGTGTCTTTATAGCAGAACGATTTATAATCCTTTGGGTATATACCCAGTAATGAGATTGCTGGGTCAAATGGTATTTCTGGTTCTAGATCCTTGAGGAATCACCACACTGTCTTTCACAATGGTTGAACTAATTTACACTCCCACCAACAGTGTAAAAGCATTTCTATTTCTCCACATCCTCTCTAGCATCTGTTGTCTCCTGACTTTTTAATGATTACCATTCTAACAGGCATGAGAGGGTATCTCATTGTGGTTTTGATTTGCATTTCTCTAATGACCAGTGATGATGAGCTGTTTTTCATATGTTTATTGGCTGCATAAATGTCTCCTTTTGAGAAGTGTCTGTTCACATCCTTCACCCACTTTTTGATGGGGTTGTTTTTTTCCTTGTAAATTTGTTTAAGTTCTTTGTAGATTCTGGATGTTAGCCCTTTGTCAGATGGGTAAATTGCAAATATTTTCTCCCATTCTGTAAGTGTAGGTAGGTCTTTTTAAGCATTGTTGGCAAATGTATAGGCAGAAGTTTAAGAAATGGTCTGTCTTGGTTTGGGTTTCCATAGAAGCAGATCCTGAGATAAGCATTCAAGTATAAGTGATTTATTCAGAAGGTGGTCCCAGGAAGTGCTGGTAGGAAAGTGTGGAAGTGACTTAGGAAGGAAAGAAGATCATGAAGTTGTAGTATCAAGTCAGTTACCTGACAGCATCTGGAGGTTGGGACTTCCAGAAAACTCTGGTAAGCAATGGAGGATGCTCCTTGAATATTCTAACTAAAGTACCAAGAATTGGAGCCAGTCATTTACCAACTCCTTGCTTTGGTTGAAAAACATTTACTCTTCCCTCTGCCTTGCAAATAGGTCAAGCATGCTTCCTGGGCAGAAAAGATCCCTGGGCAAAGCATCACTCAGTCAACCACTGTAACTCCTAATTAAAATGCAATACAATTAAAATCAATACAGCACCAGCCTATCTTGATTCCATTTGATAGTTATTCCATTATTTCTCCTCCCCGCCTTCATCCCAGCCTCTGTAATAACAAAAGATAGTTAAGGAAGGCATTGTCCTTTTTGTTCTGCTCAAGCAAGATGTGAAGCAGAGTTGGATTACTTCCACAGAGCATGGAGGTTGAATTTCATTTTGCTAGGCCAATGGGCAAAGTATCCATGAAGAAATATCCTCCCTGATGCCCCCACCCCTTCCCTCACCCTGGACCTGTATAGAAGAAAAGAGTGATCATTTCCCTAGACTCCTGGGTAATTGATTCTCTTTGGTGTCCTCTAACATTTCTGAAACTGCTTCCAAATCCTGGACTCTAATCTATCTGCTCAACTTTCTGGAAGCAGTGTCATTTCATTGTGAACTACTTAAGGGCAATGTCTGATATATATATATCAACCTCCCTGCTCTGTGGAAATAATCCAACTCTGCTTCACATCTTGGTTGAACAAGAAAAGGGACAATGCCTTCCTTAACAAAGTTGGTATCAGAGATATATATCAGAGATATATATCCGGTATATATATCTCTGATACCAACTTTGTATCCTTTACTGTCTCTAGTCTTGCACCTGGGACAAAAAAAGGTGCTTAAAAATATTATTTTGGGTGGATGAATGGATAAATAATGAGTGGGTGAAGAAGTAAGTGAGTGACTGACCCCTGTCCCCTATGATATTCTGCTGAATGGCTTCGGGATGAGTTTGTTTCACCATCCTGATCCTTGTTCATTGTTTCTGATTATTCACTATCTCTTCCCCAAATCTACTAGGATGTTACTGCTTAGGACATCAGCCTTTGCAGAATTGCGTCTTAAATCCCAGCTTTCACTCTTCTTCCCATGTCTTACCTTTTCAACTCTTCATTTGCTTTCCCTGACCTTTGGTATGCAGGCTCTTGCAAGAAGGTAAGATACTCATTAATAATAAGCTTCAGTCAAATTTTATTAAAACCTTCTTTTGAGGAACATTTTTATTCTAAAAGATGATGCCAGGATGATCCTAAAAGATGCTATTTCTGAATTTGCAAAGTGGTTAGGACATACATTCTGGAGCTGGTCACCCTGCTATGCCCTAATTCTGCCATACAATCACCTTCTTCTTTCTCCTTTGAACAGAGACCCGGCACGAGGATGTGGTTTTCCTCCCCCATCAACTGTGAAGAAATTGTATTTCTCCATGACCATTGCCTATTTTATTTCCCAACAAAAAGTCAAGATGTGGTTTGGGGATTTCATCCTCCAAGTTCAGCTACGTGGCCTATGGACTGAATCCTAAGCTTTCTCTTGACATCAGATATCTCCATGTATATGTCAATTCCTGCCACAGAACTCTACTATCAAAGCCCCAAAATCTATGGGGTAAATCCCTGAAGAAAGGATGTGGGTGAGGTACTGAGGTGGTGAGATTCTAACTGAGGGCACTGTATGAGTATCAGAGAGTAGTCCTAAAATGAGTGAAAAAATGACTCTAAAGTTCTGGATACATATGTGAAAAGAAAATGGGAGAGAAACATAAGACCAAGGTCTCTGGCAAGAAAAGTCTCTGGGATCAGAGGGTTTAGGCTTACGAGTCAAAAGGAACCCACACCTGAGCATCTTGAGGATGGTACATTGGTGGATAATGACCCCATAAACTAAACTGATTTTTTCTCACAAACAAAAAGAACTTGAGTAGTGGCAGAAGATGGCATGGAGAGGGCTTAGGGTTATAGGAGGGAAAGAGTTGCAAAATTAGCAAGAACACAAGTTTTTACTTAAAAGATAACAGTGATCTATCTTGATTTGGGTGGATCATTTTATGCAAGGCCTCACAAAATCTTACTTGCAAAATTAATTCATATTAGATATGAGCAGTGTCATATGTATTGAAACCTAGCTTATAGTGATAAATAGGGCAACAGTAAATGACAATATATCATGGGGAAGGGAGATTGTTTCAGTGCAGAGCTTGGAGGCCTGGTATTATGTCTGGTCTTATTTAACATCTTCATTAATGATCTGCAGGAGGAAGTAAACAATAATATAATAATAAAATCTGCACATCAAAATTGAAAAGCAAATCCTGATGAAGTCTGAAAAGTGATACAAAGGAATCTTAAGGCATCAAAAACTGGATCAGAAAATAAAATGAAAGCTGAATGGAAAGGAAAAAGATACATGCATATGTACATATAACCTTAGTCTAAAAGATTATATATACAATAATCTTATTGTATAACTATATAATTAAGTATATTATATATTACATATTATATAAGTATATTATATATGATCTAAAAATTATGATAAACAAAGATATTATTTTTGAAGAAAATCTAGAAAGCAATACATGTAGCAATATTGGAAAATACTTTTTACAAGAGTATGGGGCAAAAAGGGCCTCAAGAGGGCACATGGCTGGCGTGACCATGCAGAACAATAAATTATCCATTTGGTGGGAATCTTGGGGAATCTAAGTTTTTCCTGTTCCAGCATTTCCAGACTCTCATGTTTCTCAATTGAGCATGCACACAAATGCATGCACATTTTCTGCTTTTTTTTTTTTTTGCAGTTGGGCATATTCTAATCAACCTGAATTTTTGCCAGTTATTATCACTGTTAGAAAATACTGTTCTTGTGTCTATACAAGATGTAGTCTTTAGTAGCAATATGTAGAGAATTTGATTCAAGAAAGAACAGACCAAAATTAAATTTCTGAAATAAACTGAATGCTATCAAATATACTACATTTTTATTAATCTCTCCCTTCTATGTAGGCCAGTCTTCCTCAAACATTTTGATCTCATGTCACCTTTATGCTCTTAAAATTATCAAGAGTCCTAAAGAGCTTTGATTTCTGTTGGCTCTAGCTATCAACCTTTACCACATCAGAAATTATAACAGAAAAATGTAAAATATTTTGTATAAAGTAACATGAAACAGTACACAATAACATACTGTATTTTATGAAAAAGATCTTTTTAAACAAAATAATTAGTAAGAAAATGGCATTGTTTTACATTTTGACAAATCCTTTTCACATTTGGCTTAATAGAAGATAGCTAGACTCTCATATCAACTTCTGTATTCAATCTGTCAGACATATTGTGTGGTAGAAATAGATGAAGAAAATCCATCTTCACATAGACACGTAGTTGGAAGAGGAAAGACAATGCAGACCCAAATGCTATTTTATCTCCAACTGCATGGGAATAACCTTTGACAGCATGGATAAGTCTGAGTGCTTGGGGTTTGTAGTGAGATCCTAGAACACCTTCAGATCTAACATTTACATCTAATAAAGGCACCACTCTAAGAGGTCAGACTAGACAGTACTTTTAAAAATAACATATAACTAGAAGAAAGCTCTTGGGCTTACCAGCTGGTATGAAATTGAGTGTATTTTACAAATTTACTTATATTGTTACCAATAGGAACTCAAGCAAACTATTTGCCATGCTGAATTCCTGATTTACATTAACACTAATATGGAGGCTACAAAACTGGAAGATCACTCAAGGATAATATCTGGAACATAAACCACCAAAACTCAGAAATTGGGTTATGTTACTGAAGGAAGTCCAACGGTAAACAATAACATTATTCCGTAGGACAATAAGCTCAGAGAAATTCTTTAAAAGGGTTCCAAGTCAGACCACTGGATCACCTTTCAGTCTGAATTGGCCAATCAGTTTGGCAAATATTTTTACTGTGCTGATCACTAGTTTGAATGACTTGACCAAATAGTTGTTTTGGCATTCTCTAAAATATTACCAAGGGATTTGACATGCAATTCTGGTTATGTAACTACCTTGCTTGCTCAAATTTCTTCAAAGGCTTCTCTTTGTGGTGTGCTCCAAAAATCACATAGGGGAATTTTAAATGCAGAATTCCAATACCCATCCCCAGTCTACTGAACTAGAGTTTTGAGGAAAGTGGGTTCTGGGAATACATATTTTTAAGTTTTCCCACAAGTGAGTCTTTGGGTACTCAATTTATAGACAGAAATCTAATATTTGTAGGATCACCTGCAAAGTTCTTCATGAAAAGTCTCCAAAGTTCCCACTTTAATTTGATGTCACTCAACTCACATAACACCCACCCATTCCCCAAATGTGCCTCGTTTTTTCATATCTTTCCGACTTTGACCCTGCTCCTTCCTTAGCAATAGTCTTTATTCTCAGTTTTAGGTGTATTTGGCCAACTTTTATCATTTTTCAAGAGTGAGGTCCACATCACTTCTTCTGTAAAGCCCTCCCTGATTTACCAAGGAGCATGCTTTCCCATATTTTGTGCCTTGCATCTTAACTACTGAATTGTAAGATTTATCCCATTATAGAGTAAGTGTCCATTTGCTTGATTACATCTCTATTAGCTCCTTCTGGGCATAAACTATATTTTTTCACTCATGTATCCCAAATATGTAGCCCATTACTGGAACATTGTATGTGCTGAATAAAGTGTTTTGAAAATAAACAAATGATTGAGATTAGCTCTGGGTATAAAATCTCTCTTTGGGAAGAAATGAGACATACATTTGGTGGCAAGCCACTTTTGAAAAAAAACTCTTCAATAACAACTGTGTTTTATTCCAATATATTAATGATAACATAAATATTAAAGGGCAGCAGTAGTTCTTAGGAAATATAATGAGAAGGGGAAAATTGTGACAGCACATTTTCACCTTTAGTCTTTCTCTTAAAAGTTTTTTTTTTTTAAAACACGTTATTGAGCTATGACTGTCATATGAAAAGCTGCACATATTTAACATGTACATTTTGATGAGTTTGGGATAATTATATACCTGTGAAACCATCACCAATGTCAAGGCCCCAAACATGTCCATTACACCTCAAAATTTCCTCTTACTCTTTTTATTATTATTGTTTTAATTTTTTTTCTTTTAGTAAATTTTTGTTAGTTGCCAGCAGAAAGTTAAAAATAGAAGGAACACTACACACACACACACACACACACACACACACACACACTCACTCTAAGAGGTCACTGTATATAAAACTAGTTAATGTAAATCAACCTTGTACAAATAATATGAGATGGGGAAAAGGAGAGCTGCCACACCCCTTCAAGGCAGGAAGTCTCATTAGCATGCAACAGAATAAACAATGGATTCTAAAATCAAGTCAAAACAGTAATAAATCAGAGCAATACGGTGAGAAATGATGGAATCAGCAGCACTAGTGGCTATTATCATGTACACCTGTTGGTGAGACAAAGCAATCTAGGAAGGGGCTTGGGAAAAATTCCAATGCTGAGACCAAGAGCAAAGATGTTACTTTGAAATGATCAAAGGATGAAGTAGAGTTTGGGATCTTTTGAATGTTTTCATAAGGTCAGAATGGAAAACTTAGTTGACTCAGAACCCTTGTCAAATGACAAATGAGCTCCGGGTAGTCTTTTTAAGGGGCAAGTTGATCGCCACCTTCAGAAGTTTTCTAATAATTCAGGGCCATTGTTTGACTACTCCTTCGATTATGTTGACATTTTGTGACTTAGGATAGTTACGATGATAGTTAGAATTATACCCAGGGAAATAAAGCACTCTTCTAATGTCAGAAAATTCTAGACTGTGACCAAACAGGTCAGTTTCACTCACACCTCATTGTCATAATAGTATCAGTGGTTGGATCAAGACAGGAGTATGTGAGGCCTCTAAAAGCATGATAGTTTCTAATTCTAGTGCTGCCTGTTGATGTTGTCTTGACTCTTTTCAGAGGGATTTACTGTTTTCATTTTTCACCGTCAAGCAACCAGCAACCACAGAAAAATCATCCCTGGTGCCTCATAATCAGAAAGATAAAAACGTTCTGCATGAACCTTGTATATTAAGTTTTCACAAATCAATCAGACTCATTATGGCTTTTTAAGAAGATAATTCAACAATTAATCTGATGCTAAAAAGCATCAGTGTGTTTAGTAAAATGCAGATTGTTGTTTGAATAAATATTGTGATGTTGTTTAACATCCAACCTTATTGGTAAAGAATAGGCTGGCCCCTAACATGATTAAAATATTTGTGAAATATTCTATTTTTGAATACTCCCACACCAAAATCAAATTTAAAAATGAATCAGTGTAATAATGGGAGAACCTCCTAAATAACACAGGCAAATATCTTTGCAGTTTCTAAAGTGTAGGTGAAAACTCTCCCTTTTAATTCTCGTGATAAATATATAACATAGAAATAAAATGTTTAGCATATACCCAGGAATAACAACAGCTTACATTTATTAAGGCCTTCCTATGTACCAAGCACAATGGTATTCTTATCATTTTCCCAGATGCACAAGAGAGTGCATTTTCTTATTGGAAGGATAGCAGTATGTCCAAGTCCAAGAGTTAGAGAATCTAATCTACTTTCAAATAACTTGGAAATAAGATTTTCCCATACATGCTATTTCTTTGGGTGTTACTTTCATAAAAGAGTCAAGGTAAGGCCTGTGTCTGATTTCTTTATCAGTCATTCTTCTCACCAGCTGTTTACCAGTCACTATTGATGCCTTTTTTTTTTTTTTCTGTCCTGAACAGAGAATTTCAGAATTTTCTGAGATAGATTAATTTATTTCAAATCTTTGCTTTACTTGTCTGGCTGCTCTGAAAGGAAATCTGACCTGATCTTCGCCTCACCCCCTTTCCCTTCATTGCCACTCTTTGATCCTTTAGCCCTTTCATACTGCCTAGTCTACAAGAACTACAACAACAATACAGCAAACAAGATCATAATGCATTATTTAGTTACAGGAAATTTTCATGTAACAAAACATAAACAAGTATGTAATGAATGGAGTCTCTTCTTTGTAGTGATTAAACTTAGCTGTCAGGGATTTATTTCCTACATGTTAACCGCAGTGCTAGAAAATAAAGTACAGGAGTGGAACATAAATATCAAAAAATTACTTAATGAATACTGTGAGGAAGCTAAGACATCAGCTGAATCAGGAGAAAGCATTGCTGATTGCAAATCATTAGATGGCTCCTCAGCTGAGCAAATTATTCTATAAGCCATAACTCACAATGGGGAGTGCCTGCAGCAGCCCAACTCCTGCATTTACACCCTGAGGGTGCTCAGGGTTCAGAGGTGTGTGCATATGTTCCATGATGAATGTCCACCTATGGCTAAGCAATGCACATGCACGTGTGTGTATGTGTGTATGTGTGTATTTGTGTATGTACTATGTCTACTTACAAATATAATACCATTTTATTAAAAGAAACATTATATGGCATGTAAAACAAAGTTGAATATTTTTAAACAACATTTTCAAATTGTTGACAGCAGATTTATGCTTTCCTAGTTGGTATTTAACTTTAAAAGTAAGACTTCAGAGCTTTAAGTATACATCTAAGAAGTCTAGCAGTCAGTCAATAAGAGAATTGATCACCTAAATAAATCAGGGTGAGAAGGGAAAAGTCTCCCTTTTATTTTAGATATGAAAATTCTGATTGTATTTGAGCTTCACACCATGTTATAACTCCTCTATCAGGGGTTTAGCTCTTTGCAGGGAAGGAATATGTTCTTTGCTACTCCCAAGAACTGAATGGAAGGAAAAGAACCCTAAGAACCCAGGAATGTGTATCTCAAATCTTGGGTTCACAAAAAGTAAGAATGATGTGAGGCATATATCCTGTATTTCCCCTGGGCCTTAGTGGAACCAGATGATCCCTAATTTTTGGACTTTTTTTTTTTTTTTTAAAGACAGAATCTCACTGTCACCAGGTTGGAGTGCAGTGGCACCATTTCAGCTCACTGCCACCTCCGCCTCCTGGGTTCGAGTGATTCTCCTGCCTTAGCCTCCTGAGTAGCTCAGACTGTAAGCACACACCACCATGCCCAACTAATTTTTGTATTTTAAATAGAGACAGGATTTCACCATGTTGGCCAAATGGTCTCGGTCTCTCGACTTCGTGATCTGCCTGCCTCGGCCTCCCAAAATGCTGGGATTTAAGACATGAGCCACCGTGCCTGGCCCAACTTTTGGACTTTTTAAATTCCCCAGGCATCTGTGATCATAATGTTAGGACCAAAGGGTGATGTGTGTAACAGGAGAGAGGGGTTATCAGTGGACCAAATACAACTGTGAATGTACAAGGGCTCATAATTAAAACAAACAAACGCTCAAAAAACAATCTTAAATTCCTTCTTGGAATTCCACAAAGGCCACCGTCATGTATGTTAGTTTACATTGGGTAGATGGAAGACATATGCTATCTATATTTTTTGGCGTCAGATACATCTGGTGATGTTCAAACAGGAACTTGGAAAAGGCCAAGTAGGAGTACTTGCCTATAACAGCACTATGATGTAGACACTGTTATTACTTCTACTTCTTAGGGAAAGAAATTAACCTAGCAAATGAATGGAGCTGGGCTTGGCAAAAATACAGTTTGATATTCACATAAGCAACAAACTATCCTGCCTCCCAAAGTGTGTGACTGCAATTCCTTAAAGGGTGGAATGAGCAGATAGGCAGGAGATAAGGTTGTATCCCTTTGTTAGTGTGAGGCTTTGTTAGTGATCGTTCAATCTTCCTTCACTTTCTGCTTTACGCCTATAGTCACACTATTATTATCTCCTGCATATGCCATACCCTCCTACACCATTTGGTTAATTTCATTAGTGTTTATAATGATTTCACAGCACAGGTTGCATACGCTGGGAAAATGTATGCACTTAGTTGTCACTGGGCAAGAAACTTAGCTGATGGAAGTAAGATAATGAAGTGCTCTGAGATGATCATTCAGAAGAAAAGGGAGTGGAGTAATACGAAAAGGAAAATTTGCTACCCAGGAAATAGGAGATCCGGGGATGGAACAAGAACAAGGGGTAGGTTCTTAAATAAGCAGGACAGGTATGCAATCTTCCAAAAGTGGGGAGCAGTATATTCCCATTACAATTTCAAAGGGTGATCCATCTGATAATCTATGTGGCATCTATTAATTTAACAACAACAATAAATGATAATGATAATATATTGAAGTCCAGTAGGTATTATTTTCTCTTCCCTTGAGATAAAGTAATATACCCTTTTAAACCAATTTGAATCAGTTATATGTACATTACATCTTTACAGAAAAGACTACCACACAATATCCCAATTAACTGCACATAGCAATGTAACATATTCATACAGAAAAGAAGACTTGCTACAGCAACATTCTTGAAAAGATGTCTGGGGATGTTGCACTGCTAAACCTACCTACCTGTTCCTGAGTAACTCCATTGCATCCCAGAGTCCCCTCAGATAGAATTCCACTGACTCAGTGGCAATTGTTTTGATAACAAACTCTTGATCAGCCTCCTTCCCTTTTTCACTTTCTCACTGGTGCTTCCTATGATCACTTCCAGAATAAACTACTTATACTCAATTCTTGTCCTCGAATCTGCTTCTGAGGAAACCAAACCACAGTAACTTCAGAAATATATACTTGGAATATTTCGTGTATAAATGGGTAGAGACACCGTGGATGTGAAGATCACCTAGGGAAGAATATTAAGAAGAGAAGAAGGTAAATAATTTTCCTTGAGGAGCGTCCACATTTAAAGGTCAGGGAGAAGATATATCAGCAGGAGTGTCAGGAGGGGTTGCAGACAAAATATTTTTATAAATTAAGATATGAAGACCGCTAGAGTTTGTTAAGTATTGTTGGGAAAAGATCATAGCAAAGAGGAGTTTGAAAATATAGTATAGGTAAGTGAAAAGAGGAATAACCATTGGTATAAGATTCCCAAGGGAGTAGGATAAAATTGAATCCAGATCCTGAATGGTGGGATAAACTTTGCAAAATATTTGGTAGGTTGGGTCATAGGAAACAGAGGAAGTTGTCTGATATTTGGATAATTCTATATTTGGAAACAACAAGATAACAGATTGTTTTTCTTCCTACTTTTACCTTAATGTTTGACAGCCTTATTGTTTGAGTATTAACATGATCAAAACACAGAACAAAATGAATTTCACTTATTTCCAAGTGGGCTACCCTATCATTTTAAAGAACACATCATAGGAGTTTGAGGAGAAGATTTGTTCTATTTAATATTAAGTTAGGCTTCCTTCCTCTATTCATCAAATTGAATTGGATGGAATAGCAGTCCCTGGTCCAGCACTTCCAACTGGAGAAATAGTCTACTGATCCTCACAGATCTCATGTCCTGCTCAGTGCAGATAAATTTCATATAGATTATAATGAATGATATTAATTTAAACAATTCACAAGAAGCCTAAAACATTTTGTTTGAAGCTTTTTTTTTTGGTCCAGCTAAAAATAATATCTGGTCTACACTGCTCTCATCATACTTGAGTTCTACATCTTCAGTAATAACAGGAATCAAAATTACAGTGAACATATAATGATTCTTTACCTCTTAGTTCCAGATTTTTCTCAATTATCCACATCTTTCTATTATGATCTCATATTCCTTTCTGTTAGCAGACTGAGTCTATGTTGAGTCAAGCAATTTTAGGGCTGCTTAAACTCTGATGCATTAGCCATGGTCCTCAGCATTCACGTCGTGGCACTAGAGTTTAATGTGGTTAATATGACCTGGATGAGGAAGTATATTAAAAACTAAACTTTAAATTAAACATAAAACACCAAAAATTATTAGAAGCATTAAAAAATGTTTCCATATATGGGTTAGAAAAATCTGACTTTATTTTGATCCTAGGGCCTGCTGGCTGTAGTGAAATATACGTTTAAAAAAAAAAGAGAGAGAGAGAGTGTGATCTTAGTTCCTGTTTCTAACTATGAGCTACTTGTGATTAACTTAAAATATTCTCTCCACAAGAGACCCAGAAGAAGAAGATGAGCTTCAGTTATTCTAGTACAATCGCTGTGATATTTATAAAGATTCAAAACCTATAATAAAATGTTTAAAATGATTCATTTTAAATGATTTGAAATCTCACTTAGAAATCTATTTTTAAAATCAGAGGAAAATAGTAAGGAAAAATAACAAACTATTGTAATAATTGAATTATAAAAACAACTGGATTTTTGGAAAAAATTTTTTCCTCTTATGTGTTGTGTGTGTGTTTGACTATCTATTTAGCAATGTTGTTATTCTATCAAATGGTATTAAATTCATTTTTGACTCCTGCTAAGCACCCTGTCCCCCCAACCCCAAGATTATGAAAGCAAAAGAGAAGGGGGAGATAGGGAAGAAATATGACTTATTTAAACTGTATAAAAATGCTGGAATAAAATGAACATTCAAAACTCCAGTGATTGAATTTAATCTTTTGTTCAACTCATTCACTGAGGAAATCTGTCTCCAAATGGTTCATATTGCAGAATATGATGACTCCAGTAACCTCTCCTAGACTCTACATTTGCTATAAAGACTATTGTGGCTGATGATAGATGATGAAATTTACTCTCATAGTTTGCAGGGGAGTCTAGAGCCAATAATTTAAGACTTTCCATGATACATCACTAACTTTATATTCTAAGCAATCACAACCTATTTTTATCCACCTGCTGTTTTATGACATAAAAATCACTTTATTTGTTTGTGATGGTAATTTATTATAAAAAAAAGATTTTCAAATTACATACTTGCATTGAGTTAGGGAAGGAATTAAAATGCTTTGCTCCACCCTTCTGGGTAAATAAAAATAATATTTTCAATAGTTTGAAGGTTCTCAAGGAAATAACACTCTTGGTCACTTTTAGAGTTTTTTATTCATGAACTAAAGCTGTGGGAGCATATTCAAATTTTAGGCAAGAGAAGCCCAGAAATCAGCTCTTATGTTAGTAGAGAAGGGTGGTAACTACATATTTTGAGGAATTGTATCATTTAGAATATGTTGTGAGTGGCTCTTTCAAAATATTGTCTACTAGCAGCCATTGAAATAATAGTTCTTTTATTCAGGCATCTGATGGCTACCTTTATAATTTCTGCCTTTAATAGTCTGTTTTACCTGTATCATTATTTGCTTATTTTTTCTTCAAATAAACTCACTTTTTGCTTCAATAAATTTACATAAGGGAAATTTTATATCACAACTATAAATTAAGACCATATTTAACAACCACAAGTAGAAGGTAATTTAAAAAAGAAATCAATGTTATTAATTCTAGTTAGATACTATTCCTATTGAAGGATAAGTCACAAAAATAGACATTCAGATGGGTGGAGAGGCCTTCCATGTATACTGGTATTAAATGAATGCTTTCTCCTTGAGAAATCAGATGGGTCGAAAAATAATTATAACATTATATCTTCATGTTATTTAGCATCAAAACCAATGCTACTACTAGTATACCTCCCACACTTTGGAAACAATGCATAACAACAGTAACTTGCAGCTAAACCAATTGGTACTGTCCTATAGACATTTTACCACAATTTGATGAGATCTAAAAGTGTTATTGTTTCCTTTTCTTCAATACCTCAGTGATGGTTGGTTTCAGTTAAATGATATCTTTTCTTTTTTTTATTATTATTATTATTTTTTTAAGGCAAAGAAAGAAGTAGAATAAAAGAGAAAAAAGGAATAAAGAGAAAGAGGGAGAGAACGAGAATCTTGCTCTATTGCTCAGGATTTCATTTAAATCTGTGAAATGCTTATGCAATTACTAAAAAGTGATTTATTTCCTATTATGTGATCACTTTTAGAATAGGTATGATATAATATTGAAAAAAATATATGTTTTGTGGATATGGGGTGATAGGTTCTGTAAATATTTATTAAATATGCTTGTTCCAGGTCTGAGTTCAAATCTGTCTTTTTTTTTCTTTCCTTTCCATTAGTTTGGTAGATCTACCTCCATCCCTTTATGTTAAGTCTTTGTGTGTCCTTGCCTATAAGAAAGGTCTGAATACAGCATACCAATGGGTTTTAACTTTTTATTCAGTTTGTCTAAGTGTACGTTTTGATTGGGGCATTTAATGCCTTTAAGTTTAGGCTTAATATTGATATATGTGAATTTAATACTGTTATTTAAGTCTAACTAACTGTTTGCCCGTTAGTTGATGTAAATTCTTCATTGTTGTAATATTCTTTACTTTTTGGTAAGTTTTTAGGATAACTGATGCTGGTTGTTCATTTCTGTGTATAGTGCTTCTTTCAGAAGTTGTTGCAAAACAGGCCTGGTGGTAATGAAGTCTTTGAGTTCTTGCTTGTTCGCAAAAAATTTTATTTTTCCTTGGCTTGTAAAACTTAGTTTGGCTGGATATGTGATTCTGGGTTGAAAGTTTTTTTCTTTAAGGATGTTAAATATTAACCCCCACTCTCTTCTGGCTTGCAGAGTTTCTACTGAGAGATCTGCTGTGAGTCTGATAGGCTTCCCTTTATGGGTAACCTGGCC
>PVKP010002092.1:0-115719 GCA_004027715.1 Plecturocebus donacophilus | reverse complement strand
AAGTAAATCTGACGATTATGTGTCTTGAGGTTGGTCTTCTTGAGGAATATCTTTGTGGGGTTCTCTGTATTGCCTGGAGTTGAGTATTGTCATGCCTTGCTAGTTTAGGAAAACTTTCCCGGATAATATCCTGAAAAATATTTTCCAACTTGGATTCATTCTCTTCGTCACTTTCAGGTATACCTATTAAGCGTAATTAGGTCTTTTCACATAGTCCCATATTTCTTGGAGATTTTGCTCATTCCTTTTTACTCTTTTCTCTCTGATCTTATCTTCTCGTTTCATTTCATTAAGTTGGTCTTCAACCTCTAATACTTTCTTCTACTTGATCAATTCGACTGTTAAAACTTGTGCATACTTCACGGATTTCTCGTATTGTGTTTTTCAGCTCCATTAATTCGTTTATATTCTTCTCTAAATTGTCCATTCTTGTTAGCATTTCGTCAAACCTTTTTTCAAAGTTATTAGTTTCTTTGCATTGGGTTAGAACATATTCTTTTAGCTCACAGAAGTTTCTTATTATCCACCTTCTGAAGCCTGATTCTGATGATTCTTCACACTCGTTTTCCATCAAGCCTTGCTCCGTTACTGATGAGGAACTAGCGTCCTCTGCAGAAGGAGAGACTTTCTGATTTTGAGTGTTCTCAGTTTTTTTACGGTGGCTTCTTGGCATCTTTATGGTTTTATCCATCTGTCGTCTTTGTAATTACTTACTTTCAAATTAGGTCTCTGAGTGGACATCCAGCTTGTTAATTCCCAGCTCCAGAATCTATGTAATTTTCACTGTGTGACTCGCAACGCTAGCTAAGACAGCAGCGTTGAGATTCGTGGTGCTTTTCTGCCCGGGGGTCTCCGGTCTGGCTTCTCAGTCCCTTTTACAATCAGCTGGATGGACTGCTCTGACTTCCCAGAGCGCCAAACATCATCCAAAAGGAGACTCAGTCCCGTTTACTCCGCACCAAGAGCCGCCGAGCCGAGACGCTGGCAAAAAAGCCCCGCCAGCCGAAAGGGTCGCCCTGGCGACCCGTGGGGCTCCTCCGCTGGGAATGTCCTGGTCCGTGGGCAGCAAAAATTTATCGGTAAGTGTGGCGTCCACTGGCTCTCTGCGCTTTTACTGGGAGCTGCAATCCTGAGCTGCTAGTGATCGGCCATCTTGGATCTCTCTCCTAAATGGTATCTTAAATTTTATTTGAATCATTCTACCACCAATAATACACAGCCAATTATAGTTAAGCTATAGGTTGCTAATAAATTGCTCTCCGTCCTCTTTTAGTTTAAACTCTTTGTCATTTTGGTCAGCTGTATGCTTAGTTTCCAGGTATAATTTAATATGTGTATGAACATGTAGTTTTTATCAGTGATATTTATTACATAACAGATTTAGATGGACCAGTTCACAGCTTTTAAAAACACTCCTATTTAGGGTATTCAAAGTAAAATTATTTTACCTCTTCTGTATTTTTGAAATGTTTCATAATAAAACATTGGAAAAAACAACTTACAGTACATAACAACCAAAACCATGCACTTTCCAATTTGTTCTCAAGTTAGTGGTTAAAAGAAAATGTAATACATTGCAGTTAAATAAGAATATTCCTAAATTTTCTTCACATAGGTTTGGGCTCTTAGAGTTTGGTCTAAGGAAGGTCTCAAACCCCAAGTAAGGTCCCAATGAATATGTAGGCAAGTAAGATCCCAAATATGTATATATTTGATTTACTTTTTCCACTCATAGCTGAAAGTAAGTAACGTCCAACATTAAGCCTTCTTTTTTTCATTTCTGATTTGTAACATTTTTATTATAACAAAAGGTTTCTGAACTTTAGCATTGGGAAGGTACAAAAGGTAATATTCATATATAAAGAAGATACATATTTGAATTGTTGTATAAGTATGAACAATTCATTCCTTTCTGTTCATTTAGTCTCAATTTTGCTTGATTTGGCCTTTCAAGCTTGAAGTATATTAATCTTTCTGAAATTTCTTGGTGAACTTTTACCCTTAATTTCCAGGCGTAAATATTCACCCAAACACTTGTATTCAACTATGTGTATGGGGAGCATTTAAAAATCTTTGTAGTGATTTTTGACGTGTTTGCAGTGAAGTCCCCGGCATTATAGTACACAGCAAGCAGTTTTCTGAATACAGAATAACACGTATGACAGTTACAAAGTGTGAGTGGTCTTCATTATCTTTCAGCAAGTAATAGTGACTCACCAAATAAAAATGAATGATTTTAATGAAGAATGTTTGAAACTTGCTATTATTAGAGAAAGGCAGATACATAGACTAATATAAATAATAATATCTTCTGAAATATGACTACATTGGGTCTTTACTCTCGATTGATATGCAAACTATAATAAAGCTTTTAGTGTTACTCAATATTAGCAATGGCATTAGCAATATAATTTGAGTTGCTTGGTTGAGAAGCCAAAACAGATTATATAATATTGTTTTTTGATTTCAAGTTTTAAGATCTTAACTCCATTTAACCTGTTTGCAGGTTAAAGTGATCCCCAAAGTGAAAAAAGGAACTAATTAAAGAGTCAGTATGTGAAATAAACATATATTCATTTTTTACCCTCATAATAGCACCAGCACAAAATATTCTATGACAAATATCTTAATTTGGGGCCAAAATACCCATTTTGGGCAAGCAGGCCATGCAGAGTCTTTTAAAATCTATTTCACATTTTCTTCCTTGCAATTATTAATTACAATTACTGTGTATTAAAAAATCAGTGCCTAATCTTTCTAATACCCAGTATCTTAAATCAGCACTGCGTAGTGTATATAAATAAAGATTGCACATGTTTTCTGGGCCACGTCCTTCCTCACCCATAAAGTTTCTGACAGTTGGCCTCTAGTGTAAACCAATTCACTGTCCAGGTGGCACATCCCAGAACACATTGGATTTGTCTGTAACTAAGCCCTACACTTCCAGAAATTTTATCTTCAGTTGAGGCGGTCTGGACTATAGGTCTATGGGTCACTTACCTACACATGTTAAATTTATTTACCACAATTATTTCTACCCCCAGTCTAGTTCGACATGCATAAATAACTTGATACTCATTAAGTCAAAGGGATTTTGAAGCAAATAAAAAACAACATAGCTTACTATGTGCACTGCTAAATGCTATTGGTAACCTTTAAAACTCATTATTTATATGGTGACAATATCGTAAGGTATTCCAGAATTGTTTATAACCTTTTATAATGAATGTTGGTTGCTATCAAACAACAATATGAAAGTGGAGAGGGAAAACGAGGACATTTGGGACCTCAAGAAGCATTACCATAGTATTATAAAGGATAGAATTGAAAGGAATGTAAGAGAAAAAAATAATAATGCCTAGCACTTCTTTTTATCCAATCAACAAACCTTTATTAAGCTTCTACTATATACCAGATACTGATGGTAAAAAGAGAAGATACATCTCATGCATGAGGGAGAGAGTGACACAGAAGGACACAAGTAAATAGATTGGTCAGAGCTTTGGGAGGAGAGAAAGTACAAATCTGGGTGAGGACTGGAAGAAACTCCCTCTGAGGTTTATTTATTTCCTTCTTGTAGCCACCTCAGAATAGCACCTGCATTTCACTTAGTCCTCATATGACTGTAAGTGTTTGATGATGGCATCAAATGGGAGTTTGCTGCTCCTAGTAAGTATTTCTTTTCATAAAAGAATCATACTAAAACATATGTATTTAACAACTCTCAGTAGATAATTCTCAAGCAAGAAGATGTCAAGGATAAAAGTACTTGGACTCACTCTATTTAAATAGATGATTATTTAGAGTTAGATTAGTTACTGTTCTCAATCCTGGTCGCATGTTAGGTTCACCTGTAGATCTTTAAAAAATACACTGCTTGGTCCCCACCCCAGATGATCTGATTGAATTGGCTCGAGACAGGGTAATGGAATCGGTATTTTTATGTCTTGCCAAGAGTTGAGTCTTTGGTTTAGATTAGTGGCCTTTTTCAATCAGCTCTATCTGAGATCTGAGTAAATCCCTAAACTTTCAAGCACTATATTAATAGGACTCACTACTTATTTACTAAGGTTCATAACAGATTGGATTAACCTCCTCTGCTTTCTCTGGAGCCCCAGAGGCATTGGGCTCCTCCTGGCTTCATTCTCGTTTCCTTGAACAGCCAGTCATAACCCTTTTAGCACAATAGTGTGCTTCTCTTATTCTGGGGAAAGTTTCTTCATCTGGTTCTTAATATGCCTTTTTGCTGTAAACAGATTTAAATTTTCTCCTCCTTTTTATAAAATAATGTTATTTTTATTACAAAATATGTATTTTTATAGAAAAATTGTAAAGCATTAAAATAAGAACATAGGGTATTCTCAATACCATTACAAGAAGCAGTACTTCACAGGGTATGTATTTTTGATCTTTTTTCTATGTTTCTATATATATGTGTGTGTGTGTGTGTGTGTATGTATATACGTATATACATATATATATGTATATATATATTTACAAACAGTATCCTATAGTATGTTATTTACAAACAGTATCCTATAGTATCAAAATATGTTTACAAACAGTATCTTATAGTATCAAAATATCTTTTATAAGATATTTACAAACAGTATCCTATAATATCAAAATATCTTTTATAACCAGTACATCACATGAAAAATTTTACCTTGAAGAATTTCAATATTTATAAGTAATTTTATAGATCATAATTTTAAATGGCTGCTTGGTGTTCCATTGAACATGCTATCCTTTCTAAAAAACAGTTTCGTATTTTGGGCATTTAGGTTGGCACCATTTTTTTCATTTCCAAATGTCCAAATTCGGATTTTATTTTTGAATGCCAACTTAGAATCTTTGGGGACTTTAAACCATTCACAATGATTTTAGTATTTCACAAGTTTAGTCTTCTGTGTCATCTCTTGTTTTCATCCTCTTTTTAAAAAGCCTTTTTTTCTTGCATTCTTTTCCTTCTTGCTCACCCTTTGCCTATTGAACATGAGAGTGAGCTGGGCTGGGAGTTAGCCTCATGGCAAGCTCCCTTCTTGCTGCTGGGCCTACCCTTTGCTTCCAGCTCTCCTTATTCGAAGAACATTGGGGATGCTCTACTTGGAGCTCTTCCTTCTCTTTCCTGGGCCACATGCTCCTTCACAAAGAGGTCAGAACAGGATTTACTTCAATGTGGTCTCTGTATCACAGACATTCTCAGAATTTCCTGCAGTGCGTATATACCAGTATCTCTAGTGTTTACTGCTGATGTAGGTTTTCCTTTACAGGTCTATCACGTCAGGTGTGAGAAGTGAGATTTCAGACTCAGACATGAATAAGCACTAATCAACCCCAGCATTTACCCATAGTATGTCATCATTAACTAATTTGGCCATCTCAATCTCAGTTTTCTCATTCATGACAAGGAACAGTAATTGCACTCCACTCATCACATTATCATAAGAAGTAAGCAAGATAGTATACTCGTAAGTGTGTGGCACAATATCTGATGTGAAGTTAGCTGGATAATGATGATGAAGATGATGAGAATTTCAATGAAAATCTCGGGTTACCATTGTGCTCAGAAGCACTTCATGAAGGATGAGTAAATAGGAATCTGATTCTTTTATTGGAAGCACATTGTTTTGAATCAAAGTGAACATAAGTTAAATTACAAAACCAAATAATAAGTTACTGAAAGCAGATTTTTTTGTCTTAAAGTTGAATCACCCTGTGCTTATAAAGTTTTTTCTACTTAATAGCTAAATATGTTTCTAAAACATATAACTCTAGAACTCATGCTATAGCTTAAACCCTGTTATGGGCTGAATTGTGCCACCTGCCCAAATTCACATGTTGAAATCCTAACTCTCCGTGCCTCAGAATGTGGCTATATTTAGACATAGGATCTATAAGAAGGCAATTAAAGTTAAAAGAAGTCATTAGTGTAGGCCCTCATCCTACATAATTGGTATCCTTATAAAAAGAGGAGATTAGGGACCGGGTGTGGGGGCTCATGCCTGTAATCCTAGCTTTGGGAGGCCAAGGCAGGTGGATCACCTGAGGTCAGGAGTTTGAGATCAGCCTGATCAACATGGCAAAAGTCTCTACTGAAAATAAAACAATTAGCCGGGCATGGTGGCAGACACCTATAATCCCAGTGACTCAGGAAGCTGAGGCAGGGGAATTGCTTGAACCCAGGAGGCGAGGTTGCAGTGAGCCGAGATCACACCACTGCACTCCAGCCTGGGTGACAGAGCGAGACTCTGACTGAAAACAAACAAACAAAAAACTCCAAAAAATAAGAAGAGGAGATTAAGACATAGACACACACAGAGGGAAGACCATTTGAAGACACCAGAGGAATATGGCTAGCTACAAGTCAAGGGGAGAGGACTTAGAAGAAACCAACTCTGCTGACACCTTGATAATGTCCACCCTAGCGATAGATTTCCAGCCTGCAGACCATGGAAACATCAATGTCTGTTGTTTAAGCCACCCAGTCTGTGGCACTTTGTTATGACAGCCCTAGCAAACTAATAGAGACAAAATCTAATTTTTTGCCCTCTGTAGGGTTAAAAATCTTTTTAGTTAGTCTGGCTTTTAAAAACACATCATCATCATTATCATCATCATGCTGCTTTTCAGCACGATAGCCTTAGTACTTATAAACATTTTTCGTAAATCCTATTCTTTAAGTATTTTGAAAGAAACTGTAAAGTTGAAAAGAATTATTCAATCTGGATATTACTTTTCTTTTAAAAAAATAAAGATTTTTTTTTCTTTAAGTCTTTGCCTTCTATCCTGGTCTTCCTGTACTATTTCCAAGAGATTCATATGCTGAAAGTTTACTCCAAGGTTTTTGTCAATTTATCTTTTCTTCTTATTAGCCTAGAAAAAGATCTCCTAAAGATCTCCAAAAAACATGTATGAGTAGACTTCCTTTTATTCATGGTCTTTTCTAAGAGCTCATTTTTTTCTCTTACATCTACAGTGATAATGTATCTGAGTGCTCAACAAATGTTACCTGTTTGAGTGAATGTTTAGAAGAGAATCAGTGAGTGGATTGGAGTTGTAGTTACACAAAGACAAAAGGTGAACTTTTGGATGTTGCTTGAACTTAACTCAGCAGCCTCTGGAAAATAAACTAGACTTACTTATTTACCCACATTTTCACCTAACAAAGAGGAGTCAAAAACACTCTTTTTTTCTTATAAAAGTAGGAACTCCAAAGAGGACTTTTTTTTTCTTGAGATAGGATCTCACTTTGTCACCCATGCGGGAGTGTAGTGGGACATTCATGGCTCACTGCAGCCTCCTCCCAGGCTCAAGTGATCCTCCATCCTCAGATTCCCAAGTAGCTGGTATGATAGGTGCACACTACCACATCCAGCTAATTTTTGATTTTTTGTAGATTTGGGTTTCTCTGCATGTTGTCCAGGCTGGTCTCAAACTCCTGGCCTCAGGTGATCCTCCTGTCTTGGCCTCCCAAAGCACTGGGATTACAGGTATGAGCCACTGCACCCAGCTCCTTTGAAGAGATTTCTTTTTAAAAATGATATACTATAGTAGCTATCTAGAATTTAGAATATGGAGAATGTCCATTGGTGTAAAATTTTACTGGTTGAGAGATTTAACACGTATGAGAGGCTAATGTCAAGAACAGAAAAAGTCATGGCCATTATAAAATAATGCACTACCTGACTTCAAACTATACTACAAGGCTACAGTAATCAAAACAGCATGGTATTGGTACAAAAACAGAGATATAGACCAATGGTATATAGGCCTCTGTAACAGAGGCCTCAGAGGCAACTCCACACATCTACAACCATCTGATCTTTGACAAACCTCATAAAAACAAGCAATGGGGAAAGGATTCCCTGTTCAATAAATGGTGTCGGGAAAATTGGCTACCCATGTGCAGAAAGCAGAAACTGGACCCCTTCCTGATACCTTACACTAAAATTAACTCCGGATGGATTAAAGACTTAAACATAAGACTTAACACCATAAAAAACCTAGAAGAAAACCTAGGCAAAACCATTCAAGACACAGGCATAGGCAAGGACTTCATGACTAAAACACCAAAAGCATTGGCAACAAAAGCCAAAATAGACAAATGGGACCTAATTAAACTCCAGAGTTTCTGTACAGCAAAAGAAACAATTATTAGAGTGAACCGGCAACCAAGAGAATGGGAAAAATTTTTTGCAATCTATCCATCTGACAAAGGGCTAATATCTCGAATCTACAAAGAACTAAAACAGATTTACAAGAAAAAAAAACAAGTCCTTGAAAGTGGGTGAAGGATATGAACAGACACTTTACAAAAGAAGACGTATATGCGGCCAAGAAACATGTGAAAAAATGCTCATCATCACTGGTCATTAGAGAAATGTAAATCAAAACTACAATGAGATACCATCTCACACCAGTTAGAATGGTAATCATTAAAAAATCTGGAGACAACAGATGCTGGAGAGGATGTGGAGAAATAGGAACACTTATACACTGTTAGTGGGAATGTAAATTAGTTCAACCATTGTGGAAGACAGTGTGGCAATTCCTCAAGGACCTAGAAATAGAAATTCCATTTGAATCCCATTGCTGGGTATATATCCCATTACTGGGTGTATATCCAAAGGATTATATTTGGATCCCATATATCCAAAGGATTACATTTGAATCCCATTACTGGGTATATATCCAGAGGATTATAAATCGTTCTACTATAAGTATACATGCACACGATTGTTCATTGCAGCACTGTTTACAATAGCAAAGACTTGGAACCAACCCAAATGCCCATTGAGGATAGACTGGACAGGGAAAATGTGGCACATATACACCATGAAATACTATGCAGTCATAAAGAAATGATGAGTTTGTGTTCTTTGTAGGGACATGGATGAATCTGGAAACCATCATTCTCAGCAAACTGACACAAGAACAGAAAATCAAACACTGCATATTCTCACTCATAGGTGGGTGTTTGAACAATGAGAACACATGAACACAGGGAGGGGAACATCACACACTGGGGTCTGTGGAGGGGGGACTAAGGGAGGGACAGTGTGGGGTAGGGAGTTGGGGAGGGATAACATGGGGAGAAATGCCAGATATAGGTGATTGGGAGGAAGGCAGCAAACCACATTGCCATGTATGTACCTATGCAACAATCTTGCATGTTCTTCACATGTACCCCAAAACCTAAAACACAATTATATATATATAAATATATATATACATATATATATATGAAAACAAAACAAATAAAATAAAATAATGCCTCTCTTTGTCTGAATTATTATCATAGACTCTCAAAATGAGGGAGGGGTTATTGTTGAGACTTTTATGCTTAATAATTCTCCCCTTAAAATCAGTAAATAGAAGCATAGAATAATTATACTGCATATTATTTCAAGATCTTATTTTGTCAACTTTTCAAGATTTTAAGAAATATAACTGGGCCATTATGGATGAATTCTTATCTATAAAATATAAAAGAACTTCATTGACAGTGATTCCACAACCATTGACAGATAAATTTTCATTTCATGTCTGCATTTGGGTTAGGGGGAGAAGAACCGGGAAACACCTACATTGCAACATTTACAATTGACAATGTTAATGGTTAACAATGGTAAATGGAGTCTTTTTTTAACTTTTAAGTTCACAGGTACAAGTTCAGATTTGCTACATAGGTAAACTTGTGTTATGGGAGTTTGTTGTACAGATTATTTCATAACTAAGGTATTAATCCTAGTATACATTAGCTATTTTTCCTGATCCTCTCCCTCCTCCCACTGTCCACCCTCCAAATAGGCCCTGTGTGCATTGGTCCCCTCTATGTGTTCATGCATTTTCATCAATTTAACGCCCACTTAAAAGTTAGAACATGTAGTATTTGGTTTTCTGTACCTGTGTTAGTTTGCTAAGTATAATGGACTCTAGCTCCATCCATGTCTTTGCAAAGGACATGATCTCATTTTTTCATGACTGTATAGTATTCCATGATGTATATGTACCACATTTTCTTTATTCAGTCTATCATTGATGGGCATTTATTGATTCCGTGTCTTTGCTGTTGTGAATAGTGCTGCATTGAATATATGCATGTATATGTTTTTATAATAGAATGATTTAAACTCCTTTGGATAAATAACCAGTAATGGGATTATTGGGTTGAATTGTATTTCTGTCTTTAGGTCTTTGAGGAATCACCACACTGTCTTCTACAATGGCTGAACCAATTTACACTCCCCCCAACAGTATATATCCTTTTTCCTCACAATCTTGCCAGCATCTCTTATTTTTTTATTTTAATAGTGGCCAAAGAATGGAGGCTTAATGAAATCTTAACAATGTTAGAAAAAGAAATACATTTAGGAGCAGGTGGTCCCATACTTTTTTAATTCAAAGAACTTATTCCCTGAATATGGTATTTTATTTTTCTATCCTGTCTCCCAAACCCAAGATAACTATTCTTGTTTCATGGCATGACAACATTTCTGAATAAAAGTTAATGGTCCAATTTCAACTACAGTTTCTTATCAATACCATACATCCTTCTCCATTAATTTTATTCTTAGCACTCTGGGCTCTGCTGTTGGTATGCATTTCTACACTATCAAGATTCAACATGCCAATCAATTTCTTTATCACTGTGAAGCTTACTGGGTTCTGGGGTGCTATCAATGCCATGTTCACTAGGTGCTTTTCCTACAGTGTAAATTCAGTCATCAAATTTAGTTATAGTCATTTCCTGGAGGAGGTAGGCAATTAAACTGTGTGGGTCCAAAGCTAGTAATGACTTCACAATTATAGAGGAACCACAGACCATGGTGTTCCATGTAAATGATCATAGCAGGTCAACATGACCTTTCAAATGGGAGCCTGCACTTAAAAGATGTATGACAAGACTTTGTAGCTGTGTCATTTTAACTTATGTATCTTGACACTGGGATTCTTTTTGTTAACCTTACCAGCAAGGCTCCTCTTCAGTGGAACACTATGAAATATTTTAATTCTGACTACATTGATTCATCTAATTTCATACTTGATAGTCACAATTTATCAAATTTATAGAGTTCTGATGTTTAGTTTATGTGGTTTGTCTTATAGTTGGATTCTTTTTCTCTTTCTGAGTGAGGTATCCAATTAAAATCTTAGTATGTTCCAACACTGCCACAGGAAGCTCTGTGTGCAATAGCTTTGGATGGTTTTGATTTAATCAAGAGGAAGATAAAAGTGGGTGTCCATTTCTTTCAACTCCTCAGCTCTTTCACCATCCATCATAGTCAATGTGTGGTTACTCAGGACATAGCATTAATGATAGCTGTCAAAATAATAGTCTGTGGGTTAGAGGTCAAGAAAAATATGTAAAAGACTTCAGGGTGAACCAGATGATAAAGTGGCTCATTTAGTCATTTAAATGCTAGCCTAGCATGGTCTTGGTAGGATCAGGGGTTAGTGGAAGAAAGAAGAATAAATGGGGACATCTCCAAGTAGTTTACTCCTGTTAAAAGGGAAAAAAAAAGATGATAATAGCATTACCAAACAAGCACACTAGAGGCAATTTTCTTAATTATAATGCTGAGCCAGCAGTGCACACAGGGTGGGCTTGCTTTTGGCATGAAAGCTTTTACTTTCAAATATTAACCCTTCTTAGTACTGTATGTCTTAATTAAGATAATTCCCAGAAATGCTTCTAACGTCAGCAGTTTTACGTTTCCATTAGTGTTTATAAGCCATTTGCAAAAGAAGTTAGCTGGGGTCCTTGCACAGGGTCCAAAGTGAGTTACTTTATCAAAGGAACTTTTTCAGAGAATCTAAAGAAAAAGTTTACAACATTTTGCTTTATTTGATTGGTCACCTAATACCATACCATACAAATTCTTGAGAGAGGAAGAGAGAGAGAGAGAGACAGAGATCACTTTGGTCATATGAAATGATCTGGGACACCAAAAATCATGTCACAAGATACATATGGAAAATTCATTTTTTGCTTTTAAATATACGCTGCTGCCTTAGTTTGGGTCACTATAACAAAAACACCATTGACTTGGTGGCTTAAACAATAAGCATTTATTTCTTGCAGTTTCAGAAGCTGGGGAGTTTAAGATCAAGGCACCAGCAGACTTGGTGTCTAGTGAGAGCCCTCTTCCTGACTTGTAGACATCTACCTTCTAGCAATATTCTCATATGGCCAATAGAGACCAACTGTTACCGTTTCTTCTTATAAGGGCACTAATTCCATTCATGAGGGCTCTGCCTTCATGACCTAATCACTTCCTAAGGGCTCCACTTAGAAATATCATTACATCAAACAATAGGCTTCAACATATGAATTTTGGGGGACACATAACAGCCACAAATTGGCATTTATAGCCTTGTAGCTCAATTGCTGGATATTAATGTATTCTGGTGCATAGTATATGAAAGTAGTACAGCAATTGCTTACAGTAATTATACACTACAAGAATCACTGAACTATCATTTTAACATTTGAAAAACACTAGGTTAATGTAATTTTTAAATGAATTCTTACATTTGTATACCACTGCGGGGTTCTAAGAAGGAGCCATTGAAATTGTCCAGACAATAGCATAGTTAATTTATGGTCACTTGAGGATTTACTTTTGAAAAGAGATCTGTGGTATATAATGTCAGTCCAAATTATGTTTCCCTAATTTGTCTAGATGGAAATGTGAAATGTGGCCTCTCTGAGAAAACCCATGGATCACTAATGGTAGGTACATCAAGAATCAGGCAGAGAAAAAAATTAAATATTGTTGAGAAATTTCAGTTCCTGAGTATTCTACATCAGGGACCTATAACCAACAATTCTGTTCCTCATGATACCGACTCTAGAAGTTAGAGGGATACAATTTTCTCATGAGTGAATTTACAGAGACTAGACTCAGTCTGTTTATAAATTTGTATTATAGTTTCTGTAGATCTTTATTATTGTATACAGATTACATGTTATACTTACTCTATTTTAAGTACATGTTTTCAAACATTAGTTTACGAGTCATTTTCAAGCCTCAAATATATTAGCAAACCTTTCTTCACAGTTCATCTTATGAGATTATGAGATAATGTAAAATATATCAATTTTTAAAATTATTTTATGTAAGCAAGATGCCTACTATAAAACAATTCAGTTTTCAACTTTATAAAAATATTTCCATTTTTGTTAATGGTTCTTGTAGGGTGATTTGACTCAATTATTGCCCCTTGAGCCTTCCTTTAAGAATTTCTTCTTTTAAGAGTTTATTTATTGCCATTGACTCTCAGGACTTTTTGCCAATGACTTCAGAACTATTAGGAAACTGCATTGATCTTGATAACCAATAGTGATTAAAACATTTCTTTCAACATAAATATGCTCATAAGAAACATTAATAAAACAAAAAAAATCACAAGTAATAAAATAGTTTCCTTAGTTTTTAAGACTATCCAAACAATATAAACAGAATAGTTGGTAACCACACTCAGCCATATCTTTTGAAGATTCATCATTAACATTTCTCCTTTTTTCCCATTCCTTATTAAAGTGTGCAGTATTATAGTATCATACAACATCAAAATTCTAAAGGAAAAAAACCCCTATATTCTCTTAGAGATAAGAAAAAAGGACTTAAGTGGATGTAATTATCATTATTATTTTTTAAATGAATACTATAGTAATGGTTTAAGTATAAAAACAACACCAGGTGTCTCCAAAAAAGATGATGACCTAAGTTTATATAGGACATATGTGGTCTATTTGAACAACAGCAAATATAATACCTTATTTCCATTTTAAAAGATATAAGGTGATTTAAATCACTTGGACAGAGTATGTCATTGGAATTTAATAATGGGGGATAAAATTTTAGTAGGATGGGATGCAATATAAAATGAGAGTATAGCAAATGACTTAGGGATGTTAAAAATTTACCTATTAATTAATTTGTAGTCATAAAAGTAATGTATTTCTCAATTATTTATTCTTCTATTCATTTATTTAGTAAGAAGTTATACAAATGCTATTTTTTTTTATTATACTTTAGGTTCTGGGATACATGTACAAAACATGCAGGTTTGTTATATAGGTATACACGTGCCATGGTGGTTTGATGCACCCATCAACATGTCATCTACATTAGGTATTTCTGCTAATGCTCTCCCTCCCCTAGCCTCCCACCCTCCAACAGTTCCCAATGTGTGATATTCCCTTCCCTATGTCCCCATGTTCTCATTGTTCAACTCCCTCTTAAGAGTGATAACATGCAGTGTTTGGTTTTCTGTTCCTGTGTTAGTTTGCTGAGAATGATGGTTTCCAGCTTCATCCATGTCCCTGTAAAGGACATGAACCCATTCTTTTTTATGGCTCCATAGTATTCCATGGCATATATGTACCACAAGAAATGCTATTATGTTTTTAACTTTTATATATTTGAGGAAAATTGCTTCATGTTTAAAATTAATGGGATCCCAAATGTTTCTAAAATCTTTAATAAGGTGGAAAAGAAGAAATAAAGATTATATCAATCAAAAATGCAGAGAACTGATCAAAGTTAGTCTATTTATTCAAGATATGTACTTGAGCAATAACCTCTCTGAATCAAAGTTTCTTCCTCTGTAAAATGGAATTAAATGAGTTGACCTTTACTATCAATTTAGGTTATATTTGTCAACTACGAGATAAGCTGGACTTGCTGGCAGGTGGACATCTTTTCTGAAACTTGCTAATTCTCCATTTTGCTGACCAAATCCTCTCTCAACATGTCTACTGTTCCATGAAGTTGTAAGGATAGCCACAATCTCCAACTTTAGAACAAGATTCAGAAAACTTGACAGGAACTGTAACTTGACCTAAGCGGTCTTGCTCTTCCAAAATATAGTTTGCCAGACTGATCAGCTTTGATTTATACTGACTAAGCTAAGGACATTTTCTTTTCCATCCAAAGTATTCCTGGGATATACTGAAAATCTCTGTTTAAATGCAGGCACCTTCTCTTCTGGTTTCATGTTAAAGTTGGGACTTTCTTGTTATCCTATGGACCACAGATAAATCACATTGGAGATAGTGAGAGAATGAACACAGTACTGTTTTAAAGGATGGCATATCAATAAGTGTGTATTGAATATAGAGCATGTGCTTGTGACCTGGGGTGATGTGGGAGAGCAGATGTCAACCACAGGCCTCAAGAATGAGATTAAGTATGAGATTAAGTAAGAAGAGATTAAATAGGCAGCCACAGCCAAGACCCTCTCTCCTCATACTTCCTATCTGCCCACATGACATGAGGATAAGGAGAACTTGACCTGATTCCCCACCCCCTGCCTTGCCAGCCTTATCCCCTTTCCTAGACATGACCTATTGCCACTGGTGACTCCCACATCACAAAACAGTAAGACTGAAAGGTACAATAGAAATGGCATTTTATAGAAGCTGGAGAAGGGCACTGATTTGACCAGGTGCACGGAGCTAGTTTCTGGCAAAATCACTATGAAACTTAGGTCTCCTTTCTAGTTCAATCACAGCTACTCATGCTCAGCCTCTCTGACATCAGGTAACTTCCAGAAAATTATGTAATTTCTCATACCTTGTATTAGATTTGTAGGGCTGCTGGAACAGAGTACCATGAACTGTGTGTCTTAAATTAGCAGAAACATCTTTTCGCACAGTTTTGGAGGCTAGAATTCCAAAACCAAGGTATTCATAGAGCCATACTTCCTCTGTAGCTGGAATCCTTCCTCGCCTCTTCCCAGCTTTTGGTGGTGGCTGGCAACTCTTGGCATTCCTTGTCTTGCAGCTACATGGTTCCACTCTCTGTCACTGCTGTCATATGGCCTTCTCCCCTGGGTGTCTGTCTTCACATCACGTTTCCTCTTCTTATAAAAATGCCAGAGTAGACTATGGGCCCACCATATTCCAGCATGGCCTCATCTTAACTAATTACATCTGCAATGACCCTTTTTCCGAATAAGATAGCATTTGGAGGTACTGGAGGCTAGGAATTCAACATCGTGGTTGGGGGCATTCACACAATTCAACTCATAACACACCTCCTAGCATGCAGGCTGAGGCCTACAGAGACTGGGAAGAATGGGGAGTCCAATACAGTGAGTTCTTATGGGTATCCTTCAGTTTCTTCCCCTGGTTCTCTTTGATATTCACCTTGCGTTCCACTGACTAAAAATAGAAGAAGCTTTGCAACCAAGGAAAGAGGAGGTATGCTTGTGTGTGTTCCTCTCTTCTTCTCTCTTCCCAAAGCAGCCTATAGTCTCCAGGTGGAGAAACCATGGCCCTCCCTTTCCTGTAGTCTTTGCCCACTGCTTCCTGTCTCCCCTTCAAAAAACATAAACCTCTCTCTCCTGGCCTGGATCACAGTCATTACTCACTGACCAGGAAGAGAGCATCACAATGGCTAATGGAAACTTTCCTCAGCATAAACGGTGCAGTTCTCTAATTTGTTTAGCTAAACTACATTAGTCGTACTGAAAGTTTTATTATCAGAGTCAAATACAGGAAGCTAGAGCGGACATGCTGTATTTTAAAAAATTAAAGCATTTTTAAAAATAAGCTTGGCATATTGATTAGCTAATTTTCTAAACAAGAGCCTCATTCCTTTTAATCCTTGGCATTACTGTAAATTCTATTTCCGCCTATGGGTCATAATGCTCCAAATAGGATTTAAAACAACAGCAATAGAACATACATATTTCATGGTAGGTTCTGCTTTAAGATCACCTTTGCTGAGATGTTACTGGATTGGGTGAGAGAGTTGTGGCTGTGGATTTCTGCAAGACCTTGCCATTGTGAATTTGGAAGAATAAACTATGATTCTTTGCATGAATTGACACAAAAGCTTTATATTCATATATATGATTTTTGCATGTTGTCTAAGGCAAACAACTGTGGTCAATTATTCTATTATTTCTATAGAAGTCACTTTGACCTGTCTTTTTATTTCTCATAACCTTTTGTAGGAGAGGACCCTTAAGCACCTCTTTTTCTAATTTTACTCCTTATTATTGTTATTATTGTTTGTTTATAACAAATAAGGAAACACATGGCCTTTATCAGGAACTCAGTCAATGTCCTGGATAAGTCATACTATTATTGTGTGTGAGACATATTACGTATTATTAGCAGTGTATTATCTTACAGTGAGCCCACTTGAACTCTTTCCTTCTAATTAAGCCTGTTTGTTCACAGGCTTCATTTTACCAGATTCATTGTTAACGTTTTCAATGCCAAGCATCGTGCTCTTATCATAAGTCTCAAAAATCTATTCCTTAATAGTGAAGAACAAGCAGGCTCACTTCTTAGTCAACATTAAAAATTTACTGAATCTCTTTTTCTTGGTTTTAAATTAGGCCACTTCTGTAATAAAGGTTTTACTGGACCCCTATATTGATTAAAAGTTCTCATATAACAATAACAGAGGAAATCGTATGACTTGAAAATTCTCAGATAAACCATCTTACAGGTAAATGTTTTAGGTCCAGTGAATTCAGCATATGCTAAACAGGAAGGAATTAAATTGAAAGAAAATAGTGGAAAGGTTTATGTATTTTCTTCCAAAGTATAACTAAAGTAATTAGATTAGGAAACCAATCACTTTATATTTGCTCCTGGAGTTTATTTGGTATAGCAATTTATTTAGTAGATTCTGCATTGCCAAGTTAATTTTTTATGACATTTGCAAATGGACCAGACAGTGTAACATTACTCCTTCTCCTTGCAAAAAGAAAGAAAAAAAAGCATTACCAAAAATAAATGTCCTGGGCATAGTTCTCACATCATTCAAATTACCCAATTCAATGTTTGAAGCCAATCTAAATGGCTTTGCCCATCCCTACCACCACCATCCCACACTGGAAATATGCCCCCAGTAAGACGTCTTCCTGATGAATGAGCTAATGTTTATGAAGCACTTAGAGATCCTTGGGCAAGACACTATCTAATTACAAAGTATAGTCCTCATTATTAAATGGAAGCTATTTCCCCCTGTGTTTTTTGTTATCCATGCTATTTCCATGCCATACCCTTCTGATGGTTTCCACTGCAAAGTGAAATCAGCTTCTTATAAATAAGGGTGGGGGGGCATGAGAGCTTAATAATTTTAAGTCACAGTGCATTGCACATGCCCAGAAAAGCCTAGATCACTTCCAAATTCAAGGACTAATAAAAATTGGAAGCACTCCAGTAATTTTAAATTGCTTTGCACATTGAAGAGTGATTTAAAATCATTGGAGTGATTCAGTTTTTTTATATATGCACTTTAATTTAGAAGTGAGTCAGACAGACAGCATCATAGTGTAGGATAGAAGTCCAAGACACTGAATTAATGTTTAAAAAGTTAGGAATTAGACTAAAACATAGCTGGAGGAAGTAAGATCAAATAATCACCAGAGTGGTTTGGGCCATTAAATTGGAAGGCCATGGCGAATTTCTGAACACATTTTCCAAGGCCTGTTCTCACTTTGTCCATGGCTATCTTTTCTTCTGAACTAATGGTATTTATAGTCTTTATTGCTAGTTTATAAATCCATTATATACTTGTTTTAATATTGTTAAGGTTTATATTTCAGTAGTATAATTTTTGTCTGATCATTTAATTTTCTTGTGGGTGAGTCTTTATGTAGAAATGTAACATGAGTCACAAAGGTAATCAGCAAATGCAACTTAAAATTTTCTAGAGCCACAGTTAAAAGAGAAAAATGAAAAATGTGAAATTAATATTACTAATATATTTCATTTAATTGAATATAGCCAAATATTATTTCAGTATTTAGTATACAAAATTATTTAGATATTTCACATTTTTTCTTTGTATTAAGTCTTCAAATCTGTTACATATTTTATACTTACAGCAGACCTTCATTTGGAGTAGTTGCATTTTAAATGCTTGATAACCACATGTGGCTAGTGCTATAGTAGACAGTGTGGCAATAGAATATAAACACCTTGAAGGTATGAACTATGTTCTCTGCTTTGTTTTATATTTCCGATTTGCATTTTCCATTGCCTTTACCAGCTCACTTAACTTGTGACTATAATAGTCAACAGTGCACATTTATTAGCTTCCAAAACAAAACAAAGCAAAACCAAACAACCCAGTGATCGTGCTTCAGGCCACATGCAGTTTGACAGCACATATTCTACCTGAGCTGCATATAGGATCGAAACAGAAAGCTGACATATGGAGTTTCTTGAAGGCCTAAGGCTGAATTTCAGCATCTATGCATTTATGCATAAAATTCAAATATGGCAGTGGGAAATACTTCTCTATTAACTATGACAAAGAGAAGAAAAAGAAAACACACAGGCATAATTTTTGGTGGTCAAATTGAGCAAGAGTTTATTTACAGTTATAAAAAGAGGAGCATCATTTTCTCAATAAAGACTCTGGTCAGTGATTGGTTCCCATCTCAAGTCTCTGCTGGAAAAGGCATTTTATGCTCTGGGGACAGATTTTTCAGAGCCTCCCAGGCCAGAACATGAGGATATGAGTAAATGCAAAAAAGATGGCATCACACAGTGAATGCATTGTTGGGAAAGCAAATGATTTTACATGATGCAGAGCACAGAAAGGATGCATAAGGCCGCAAATGACAGTTTGATGGATAAAGATGAATGGCCAAAGAGAAATCCTCACTTAAAATTCTTCCTTTGAACATTCTTTCACCGACGAATTTCATAGAACTACACTGATTTTTTCTCTTCTTTTTCAGTCTTTTATTATGTTTGCCTTATTCTTAAAGCAAGGTATGTACTTTATTTTGCAAGTGCCAAAAGTAAAAAAGAAAAACAAAAGGTTATCTTTATTTCCAGCACCCAGAAGAAACCATTATTATTTTGACTTATTTCTTTCTAGTGTTTCTTTTATGGATTTTATATAGTTAAGATACTATTGTGCCTTCTTGATTTTACATTTGAATTTGAATATTTCCCTGTATCATGAAAAGCCTCTTAGACCACAACTGACTGTCATAGCAATAACACTTTTTCCATCACAACTGATGCTGTAATGAACATCTTTGTACTGAAATCTTTTACTGCATTTCAAGTTGTTTGCTTAAAATAGATTACAAAGGGAATTACTGGGTCAAGAATTATGGACTTTTGTAAAGGTTTCGAATATTGCCAAGCTATCTTAGAAAAGACTACACTTTCTTTTTAATAAATATTTCTATCATGTTTGGCACACAACACAAAACTGTATCTTTACATCCTATTTTTAGTTTGTTCCCAAACCACTGTCTTAACTCCCATAATGCAGTTTGGTTCATAGTAGTCTGTAAGTCCATAAACTGTTGTCAACAACCTGTTGTAATAGTCTCATTGCAGCAGCAACCTGCATTTAGCATCTATTCAAACTATTTGTGAACAGATAGAAAAGGGAAGAGAGTTTTTGGAAATATTTGCCTTTATTAAAAGGTATTACTGCTTTGATTTCAGTAGATGTATTAGTGGGAAAACATGTTATTCCTATATATTCTAAGAAAGCACCATTTGATATTCCTCACTTCTGTTGCCTGGTAAACTAGTTATCTTTTAAGATTTGTAATAACCTACATTTGAGACTTTCTAGACACAAACACTTTACATTTTGGAATTTGTCATTTTACCCTCACAATAACTGTATGAGGAAGACACCACTCTCAGTCCCCTTTTACTGTTTAGGATCCGAGCCTTTGACATTAGAAATAGGTAACCTACTCAATTTTTATGGCTATGAAATAGCAGACTCATGATTTACACCCAGAATGCAGAGAGTATTTTGAGAATTGCCTGTTCTTAACTGCTACCACTGTGCAGCCCAGACTGCGAACCTCTTTTATGAAAAATTTCTAAATCATCTTCATGTAGATTTTTCTCCTTCCTCTTTAATATTCCCTTAAGTTCTATACTTTCTCTTTACTTCGCACCTCTAACTCTTCTTTGCATATATCTGTTTACTAGCTGACTATAAGCTTCTTGAGGGCAAGCTGATACCTGACTATTATCATATCTTTGCTGCCTAACAGTGCCAGGCACTACATAGGAGATCAAGAAATACCCATTGAGTAAATGGTGTGAATACATTGTCTTGGAAGAGAGTCATAAGACAACATATTACAATACTATTCTTTTAAAGGTATGGAATTTTTCCAGAGTACATGGTCTCATTCTTATGAGCACAGTTTAAGATAAGAACCCAAAGAAAAGGGACTGAATTCCTTAGTACTTTGAAAACTTTAGGCTACTAAAATGATATTCAGGGTACTCGGGGTTATATTTGGCCTGTAATACAGAACAAAATATTCAGGTAATAATCTTTAAAGATTCCCTAACTGTTGTAAACCAACAGCCTATTTTTTTTAAACAAGTCTAAATCGATGTATAATAACTTAGAGGTCGTGTGAAGCTTCATGTTTTCAGTTGTTTCACGTTGATTTTTTTTTTTTTCTCAAAGTACGGCTCAGCAGCTCTGACCCCATGTAAGCCAACACAAAAAAGGGGTTTGCATAGAATCTTTAGAAACTGATAATGTGTAGTATGCACAGCTTTATCCAGCAACTCAAGGGGGCAAATATATTCATTATTGCAATGTTTCATATTAAGAAAAATAATGGCTCCTCGGGCAGTTGGAATAAAATGTTTAAAAACTAAATTGCAAGGAAACCATTTAATGACTCTTGTGTATGTTTATGACTTCTGTGTGTTCACAACTTCTGTGTGTGTTTGTGTTTACAAGGATGGATGTGTTCTTTGTAGAGAAAACAAGTTGTATGAAATCCCAAATGCTCAGGTTAAGATCCAGAGATGATAAAATGTCTTCCTCACAGAGCATTCCTACCTTTAAAAAATTGTTTTAACCACAATGGCTGAGAAACAAACCATTATACAGTTTTGGATGGAATGATATATATCTTTAATAATGTACCTATTTGACTCTTGTATTTGTTTAATATATTTAAAAAAGAACCACTTTGAGATTTTTAATACATTGTCTTTGATTTTATGTCTGTTTCATGAGGTGTATTAGCACTAGTATTTATTTTTTTAATTTTTATTTATTTTAATGTTTGTGGGCATATAAAAGGTATATATATTTATGAGTTATATGAGATTTTTTGATACAGGTATGCAATGTGAAGGAGCACATCAGGGAGAATTGGGTATCCATAACTTCAAGCATTTATCCATTGAGTTGAAACAATCTAATTATTTAAAATCTAATTGTTTAAAATATACAGTTATTATTGACTATAATCCCCCAGTTGTGCTGCCAAATAGGTCTTATTCATTCTTTCTAACTATTTTCTTTTTTTTTTTTTTGTGATGGAGTCTTGTACTGTCGACAGGGCTGGAGTGCGATGGCGTGATCTCAGCTCACTGCAACCTCTGCTTCCCAGGTTCAAGCAATTCTCCTGCCTCAGACTCCTGAGTCGCTGGAATTACAGGCACCAGCCACCATGTCTGGCTAATTTTTTTGTATATTTAGTAGAGATGGTGTTTCACTATGTTGCCCAGGCTGGTCTCAAACTCCTGATCTCATGATCTGCCTGCCTCGGCCTCCCAAAGTGCTGGGATTACAGGCGTGAGCCACTGCATCCTGCCTGTTTCTTAAACATTAACCATTCCCACCTCTCCCCCAGGCCCCCACTCCCTTCCCAGCCTCTGGTAATCATCCTTCTATGTCTATGAGTTTAATTGTTTTGATTTTTAGATCCCACAAATAAGTGAAAACATGCGATGTTTGTCTTTCTGTGTCTGGCTTATTTCACTTCACATAATGATCTCCAGTTCTGTCCATGTTGTTGCATAATACTGTATCTCATTGTTTTTATGGCTGATGCACATATCCACATGGTGAACATGTACCATATTTTCTTTATCCTTTTGCATGCTAAGGAACACTTAGGTTGATACCAAATCCTGGCTATTGTGAACAGTGCTGCAACAAACATAAGAATCCAGATATTTTTCTGACATACTGATTTCCTATCTTTTGGGTATATACCCAGTAGTGGGATTGATGGATCATATGATAGCTCAATTTTTAGTTTTCTGAGAAACCTCCAAACGGTTCGCCATAGTGGTTACACTAATTTACATTCTCACTAACAGTGTACAAGAGTTGCCTTTTCTCCACATCCTTGCCAGCATTCTTATTGCCTGTGTTTTGGATAAAAGCCATTTTAACTGGGATGAGAGGATAAGTAGTTTTGATTTACAGTTCTCTGATGATCAGTGACATTGAGCACTTTTCCATATGCCTGTTTGCCATTTGTATGTCTTCTTTGCAGAGATGTCAAGTCAAATTTTGCCCATCTTTTGATCAGATTATAAGATTTTTTTTCCTGTACAGTTTTTCAAGCTCCTTATATATTCTGCTTATTAATCCCTTGCCACATGAGTAGTTTGAAAATATATTCTCTCATTCTGTGAGTTGCCTCTTTACTTTGTTGCCTGTATCATTAGCTGTGCAGTAGCTTTTTAACTTGATGTGATCCCATTTGTCCATTTTTGCTCTGGTTGTCTGTGCTTGTGGGGTATTGCTCAACAAATTTTTGTCCGGACCAATGTCCTGGAAATTCTCCCCAATGTTTTCCTGTAGTAATTTCATGGTTTGAGGTCTTAGATTAGTCTTTACTCCTTTCTGATTTGATTTTTGTGTATGGTGAGAGATAAGGGTCTCGTTTCATTCCTCTGCACATGAATATCCAGCAACATTTATTGAAAACACTGTCTTTTCTCCAGTGAATGTTTTTGGCACTTTTGTCAAAAATGAGATCACTGCAGGTGTGTGGATTTGTTTCTGGTTTCTCTATTCTGTTGCATTGGTCTATGTGTCTGTTTTATTGTCAGTACCATACTGTTTTGGTTGCTGTAGCTCTGTAGTATGATTTGAAGACAGGTAATGTGATCCCTCTAGTTTTATTCTTTTTGCTTAGGAGAGCTTTGACTATTCTGGGTCTTTTGTTATTCCATATAAATTTTAGTATTTTTTTTTCTATTTCTGTGAAGAACGCCTTTGGTATTTTGATAGTGATTGCCTTGAATCTGTAGATTGTTTTGGATAGTATCAACATTTTAACAATAATGATTCTTCTAATCCATGAACATGGCCTATTTTTCCAGTTTTTGGAATGATCAATCTTTTTTTGGAAAGATCAGTTTCTTTCATCACTGTTTTATAGTTTTCATTACACAGATCTTTTACTTCTTTGGTTAACTCCTAGGTATTTAATTTTATGTGTGGCTATTGTAAATGGGATTACTTCTTTTATTTCCTTTTCACATTGTTCACTGTTGGCCTATAGAAATGTTAGTGATTTCTGTATGTTAATTTTGTATCCTGCAACTTTACTAAATTTATTAATAGGCTCTAATCATTTTCTTGTAGAGCCTAAGTTTTTTCAAATATAAGATCATATCCTTTGCAAACAAGGATAATTTGACATTTTTCTTTCCTATTTGGATGTCTTTCATATCTTTCTCTTATCTGATTGCTCTAGTTAGGACTTCCAGTACTATGTTGAATAACAGTCATGGCAGGGTCATCCTTGTCATTTTCCTAATCTTAGAGGAAAGATTTTCCATTTTTACCCATTCAGTATGATACTAGCTGTGGGACTGTCATCTATGGCTTTTATGTTGAGGTATGTTCCTTCTAGACCCAATTTTTTGAGGGTTTTTATCATGAAGCAATGTTGAATCTTATCAAATGCTTTTTTGGCATCATTTGCATGATTATATGGTTTTTATCCTTCATTCTGTTGATATGATGTATCACATTGTTTAATTTGTGAATGTTGAATCATCTTTGCTTCTCAGAGGTAAATCTCACTTGGTCATGATGAATGATCTTTCTAATGTATTGTTGAATTTGATTTGCTAGTATTTTGTTGATGATTTTTACATCAGTATTTACCAGAGTTATTGGCCTATCATTTTTTTTGATGTGTCTTTGTCTAGTTTTTGCATCAGGGTAATACTGGCATCATAGAATAAGTTTGAAGTATTCCCTCCTCTTGTATTTTTCAGAATAGTTCAAGTAGAATTGGTATTAGTTCTTCTCTGAATATTTGGTAGAATTCAGCAGTGAAGCCAATCAAGTCCTGGGCTTTTCTTTACTGGGAGACTTTTTATTGTTGCTTCGATCTTGTTACCTATTACTGGTCTGTTCAGGTTTTGGATTTCTTCCTGGTTCAATCTTGGTAGGTTGCATGTATCTAGAAATTTGTCTATTTCTCCTAGATTTTCCAATTTATTAGCATATATTTGTTTATTGTAGGCACTAATGATTCTTTGAATTTCTGCAGTGTCAGTTATAATGTCTCCTTTTTCATTTCTGATTTTATTTATTTGGATCTTCTCTCTTTTTTTCTTAGTTTGGCTAAATGTTTGTCAATTTTGTTTAACTTTTCAAAAAGCCAACATTTTGTTTCATTTATTTTAATTTTTTTTTGGTATCATTATACTTTAAGTTCTAGGATACATGCGCAGAATGTGCACATTTGCTACATAGGTATACATATGCCATGGTGGTTTGCTGCACTTGTCAACCCATCATCTACCTTAGGTATTTCTCCTAAAGCTATCACTCCCCTACACTCCCCACCAGGCCCTGGTGTGTGATGTTCTCCCCAGGTCCGTGTGTTCTCATTGTTCAACTCCCACTTATGAGTGAGAATATGCAGTGTTTGATTTTCTGTTCTTGTGTTAGTTTGCTGACAGTGATGGTTTCCAGCTTCAGACATGTCCCTGCGAAGGACATAAACTTATTCTTTTTTATGCTTGCCTAGTATTCCATGATGTATATGTGTCACATTTTCTTTATCCAGTCTATCATTGATGAATATTTAGGTTGGTTCCAAGTCTTTATTATTGTGAAGAGTGCTGCAATAAACATATGTGTGCATGTGTCTTTACAGCAGAATGATTTATAATCCTTTGGGTATATAGCCCGTAATGGGATTGCTGGGTCAAATGGTATTTCTGGTTCTAGATCCTTGAGGAATCACCACACTGTCTTATTCCACAATGGTTGAACTAATTTACACTCCCACCATTTTTTTTTTTCATTTAAATTTCATTTATTTCTGATCTTTATTATTTCTTTTCTTCTAGCAATTTTAATTTGGTTTGCTCTTGCTTTTCTAGTTTTTTAAGATGCATTATTATATTGTTTATTTACAGTTTTTTCTCTTTTTTTGGTCTAGGAACCTACAGCTGTAAATTTATCTGTTAGTACTGCTTTTGCAGTATCCCTTTGGTTTTGGTATGTGGTGTTTCCACTATCATTTGTTTCAAGAAATTTTTCAATTTTCTTCTTAATTTCTTCATTGACCCAATGGTCATTCAGGAGCATATTGTTATATTTTTGTGCATTTTATAGTTTCAAAAATCACTCTTGTTATGAATTTCTAGTTTTATTCCATTGTTGTCAGAGATAGATGCTTGACACTATTTAACTTTTAAAAAATGTTTTATGACTTTTTTGTGACCTAACATATGATCTATTCTTGAGAATGGCCTATGTGCTGAGGAAAAGAATGTGTATTCTGCAGCACTTGGATGAATGTTCTTTAAATATCTACTAGATCCATTTGGTTTATAGTACAGATTAAGTCTGATGTTTCTTTGTTGATTTTTTTCTGGAAAATCTGCTCAATGCTGAAAGTTGGGTATTGAAGCTTCCAGCTATTGTTGTTTTAGGGCCTAACTCTCTCTTTAGCTTAATAATATTTCCTCTATATATCTGGTACTCCAATGTTGGGTTCATGTGTCATTAAAACTGTCATATTCTCTTGCTGGATTGCTCCCTTTATCTTTATATAGTAACATTTTTGTCTATTCTTATAGTTTTTGTCTTGAAACCTATTTTGTCTGACATAAGTATATTGACTTCTGCTCTTTTTTGGTTTCCATTAGCATAGAATATTTTATCCATCCCTTTATTTTCAGTCTATGTGTGTCTTTACAGGTAAAATATATTTCTTGCAGTCTACAGATTAATGGCTCTTAACTTTTTCATCCATTCAGCTAGGACTTCCAGAACTAGCTGATTGGAGAGTTTAGCCCATTTACATTCAACATTATTGTTAATAAGTAAGGACTTACTCCTGCCATTACAAAATTTGTTTTCTGATTGTTCTGTGGTCTTCTCTTCCTTCTTTCTTTCATTCCTGTCTTCCTCTAGTGAAGATTATTTTCTCTGCTGACATGATTTAGTTTTTTACTTTATATTTTTTTCCATCCACTGTATGTTTTTTGGTTTGAGGTTACCAGGGGGCTTGCAAATACTATCGTATAACCCATTATTTTAACCTGACAACAACTTGACACTGTCTGCATAAACAAACAAGCTAAAAGAAAACTAATAAAAACTCCCTTAACTTCATTCCCCAACTATTTAACTTTTAGTCTCTACTTATATCTTATTTTACTGTGTCTTAAAAAGTTATTAAGTTGTAGTTATTATTTATGATTGGTTCATCATTTTGTCTTTCTACTTAGGATAAGTGTACTTTACATACCACAGTTAGAGTGTTATAATATTCAGTCTTTCTCTGTGTACTTACTATTATAAGTTTTGTACCTTCAGATGATTATTTACTGCTCATTAATGTCCTTTTCTTTCTGACTGAAGTACTCCCTTTAGCATTTCTTGTAGGATAGGGATTGTACTGATGGAATTCCTTAACTTTTGTTTGTCTGGGAAAGTCTTTATTCCTCCTTTATGTTTGAAGGATATTTTCACCAGATATGCTAATCTAGGGTAGAAGTTGTTTTCCTTCATCACTTTAAATATGTTATGCTGCTCTCCCCTGGTCTGTAAAGTTTCCACTGAAATGTCTGCTGCCAAACATATTGGAGCTCCATTGTATGTTATTTTTTTTTCTCTCTTGCTGCTTTTAGGATCCTTTCTCTTGCTTCTTTTAGGATGTACCCGTTGACCATTGGGAGTTTGATTATTAAATGCCTTGAGGTAGTCTTCTTTGGGTTAAATCTGTTTGGTGTTCTACAACCTTCTTGTACTTGTATATTGTACTGGTATCTCTCTCCAGGTTTGGGAAATTCTTTTATCATCCCTTTGAATAAACTTTTTATCTCTGTCTCTTTCTCTACCTCCTCTTTAAGGCCAGTAACTCTTACATATGACCTTTTGTGGCTATTTTCTATATCTTGTAAGCATGCTCCATTGGTTTTTATTATTTTTTTCTTTCATCTCCCCTGACTGTGTATTTTCAAATAGCTATCGTCAAGTTCAATATTTCTTTCTTCTGTTCAATTCATTAAAAAGGACTGCTATTAAAGGACTCTGATACATTCTTCAATATGTTTATTACATTTTTCAGCTCCAGAATTTGTTTGATTCTTTTTTATAATTTCAACTTCTTTAAATTTATCTAATAGAATTCTTAATTTTCTCAGTGTTATCTTGAATTTCTTTGCATTTCCTTGAAAAAGCTATTTTGAATTCTGTCTGAAAGGTCACATATCTCTGTTTCAAGCAAGGTTTGCAAGCACTCAAGTTCAGACCACTGAGATGAGCAGTTCTCCTCTGGCTAGGCTTGGTTTAAATGCTCCCCTTGTGGGTGGGCATCATTTGAGTTCAGTCTGGTTTTTCTTTCTGCGCTAAAGGAGTAGCACTGAGTTCAATGCCTCATAATTGCTGTATTTCCACTCCCCCTACCTTCAGCACCCAGAGATGTTCTCCACACCAGTCCATGGCTGCTAGGGGTGGGAAAGGCTGGTGTCAATGATTCAGTACTTTTTTTCGATTATCTTCAGTCTCTCTTCCAGAGATACGAAGTTAAACTAGGTACTGTGAGTGCTCACTTAATATATGGTTCTTATGAAGGTGTTTTTTTTCTGTGTAGATAGTTGTTAACTTTGTGCCTTGTAGAGGGTGGTGGAAGAAACAATTGGTGGAACTTTCTGTTTCACCATCTTGCTCTGCTTCTGTTCAGCACTAGTATTTATACTTAGTACCTTTCCTTTATACTAAAGCCTTTCTATACCCAGGTGAAAATAATACAGGAAAAATGCATTTGAACATGAAAACAACTATTTAAAGGTATGGTTAGAAATTATGTGCATATATTGCTATACACATACATTGTATGTACATACGTGTACATTCTCATATGTATTTTATATTTATATGTTTTGTGTGCATATATATGTATGTGTGCATACTCAACATGCTTATAAGTGTACTTGTGCTTGAAGTCATCCTCCCATGTACAATTTCCCCCTCTCTTTTATATCCCCACTGTGTCCTATACTTTGTTTTCAGAGGTGTACTCTTTACAAAGTTTACTTAGACAAAGAAAAAAGTTCTTCTCATACTTTTCCATGAAATGATATACTTGCAATAAGAGGCATCAACTTCAGTAGAAACCTAAAATATTTTTCTAATAACTTATCATATTTATGCTCCATATGACAAAAATGAAATTTGAATGCTTGCAGCTTCAGGTGGTGGCTATGAGGGGTGGGGAAAGCTGGGTCAGTCCTAGATAAAGGTGAATGGCCAGGAGGTACAGTCTGTGACTTAGTAGCCACATTCAGAAAAAAAAGTGTCAACTGGTATTGAAAGTTCATGAAGTGCCACCAAGCAGATGTTCTTAAAATTGTAGTTGAATGAAAGATTGAAATGAATGGATAAAGAACTTGGTTAGATTACAGGGATCTGGCTTCAGGTACCTCATAAAAGTTTTTCCCAGTGATTTTCTCTTGTTTGTGCACTATATCTATCCAACTGTCACTCCTTTATGTTGGATTAAATGTACCACTCATGTTACAGTTGAGTCTCAGGGTAAAATCTCTCCAAATCAACCATGTATTTGAATTCTGCTTTGGCACCATCAGAAGTCTAGTTCAATTCAACTCTTGTTAGAGTGGAGTCAGGGTACTAGTTTTCAATAGGAACTAGGATCACATCCTGATGCAGGGTGTCTGAGGTTACCCTGGAACAGCCGGAGGGCAAGATCCAGGATGGAAAATCACTGGTGAGAACCACAATGAAGCAGATGGCTTCTATGTAGCAATCACTGCTTTTCTGAGATTGTCAGATGAACCAGAGATAGCTCAGACTTGGTCACTCCCTAAGGAGGCATTGCTTATAGATGGTAAATATTTCGCCAGCGTTCAGCTGCTAAAGTGGGGTCAGGAAGGTCAACTGGAGCTTTGAGAATTTCTAGACCAGACCTGGAGCTATCACAGAAAATCCAATAGTAAGGGGTGAGGAGGAGCAGCAAGAATAGAACCAGAAGGAAGTGTTCTGGATCCTCCATTCCTACGTCAACTAGGGCATCTCCACATCTTATTTCACTCAAACAAAGAAATTTACCTTAAAGACTATTCTAAAGACTTCTGTTTTACATAATTATTTATGTGAACACTGAGGTAGGGTCACATACTTTGCTGATAATAAAAACCATCATTGCTGATTAAACTGCGCTGAGGCATTAGCAGGTTTGTTGTAGGAAAAATCAAAACAGATAAACTCATCCTGTGGTGTCTGGACAGAACAGATCCTGTGCAACACAGACCTCAATGGATCTTGATATCTTCTTGATATGTAGGTGTGGCACAATTGAGGTTAAATGAAGTGGTAGTACAGGTTGCAGAGGGAGACATTGAATATCACAGTTGCTGAGGATGCAATAGTATTGAAAAGCATGCAGTGAGGCCTAGATATAATCCAAATATGCTGGATAGTGCTGGTTGTTCATATTCAGGGGGTCTAACCATCTTATAACACTGGGCTAGATAAAGGATATCTGGATTTCTTGGGCATGATGATATGCTCAGGAACTGGAATTCAAGCAAACTCAAATTCCAACTGCTTACGTTTAGAAAGTGTTGATTCAGCTTCCCTGAACCAGTTGATAGTGTGAAGCTATGTACTAAAATAGGCTAAGAAATTATATAAGAATACAGTATGTATTTCTCCACATAAGAATATAGTATGTATTTCTCCACTCAGGGTTATAGAAAACTCTATTTAATAAACTCTAAAGGAAGATAGGATTGTGGCATCATAAGATAGGAGTTTTATCTCTGTTATGTCAGCTTAGCCTCAGGCATCAAGTTCATGGGCTTTGAGTCATCCAGGGAGGTCTGGTCCTTGAGTGTTGGATCACCAACCTACCATGAAACTGTGCTTCCAAATGTCACACAGCACAACTGGGTGGAAGTTTTTGTTGCCATCCTCCATGGCATGCATTGGTCTTGAATAGGGTGATCAGAATCTTGATAGCATTACCGGAAAAGGCCCAAATCACTGCAGAGCAAGTCTTAGTTTAGGTGTTTGAAAGCTGATCATTTCACACTTTGCTATTAAGTGTATAGTGAAAAGCATGAAAACACATTCTCTACTGTTCATGGTTAATTTTCCTGTTTAAATTTTTAGTTTTTTAAAATTTTCATGAATATCTTAAAATGATTTTAGATATCTTTATGGCTAGACAGATTATAAAATCATAGATGTTTCAAGCTCCCCTTTGGCTTAGATCTTAAACAGAACCTGGGTTTCATCTAGGTGATGTAAGAACACATGAGGTATCTGAAATAGCAAAAATTATAGAAGCAGAGAGTAGAATGGGGGTTTCTGGGGCTGGGAGGAGGGAGAAATGGAATGTTGCTATTCAGTGGGAATAACATGTCAGTTATGCAAGATAAATAAGTTCTAAAGATCTGCTGTACATCATGCCTATAGTTAATAGTATTGTATTATACACTTAAATATTTGTTAAAAGTATAGATCACATGTTAAATATTCTTCCTAAAATAAATGAATGAATAAATAAGCAAGTTAACAAATAGAAAAAGAAAAAAAAATGAATCCAGTGACAATTAAGTGAATGGAAAGAGGCAGAAGTTTTAGCTAATTCCCATAAAACCTCTCCAAGAAACCAAACAAAGTCATGGGTCAGTGGCTACGAATAATTTATCCTCTTGAGTCAGAAGTTGTACCTGTTTGCTCTAGAACAGATTTTTGGCTAAAATAAGTTATTCTTTGTAAACAAATCAAAAATATTACAGTGAGCTGGCTGGGAGTGGACAGATTTTGGTAAAATAATGTCATGTTCAATGTAATGCTGAAAGTAGAAACAAAGAAATACAGTAGCATGTTTAGTTTGTACCACAGAATTCAGTAATAATGTTAGGCGTCTGATCCATAATCTCTTACCAGCAATAAATAGTTACATTTTGTGAGCTAAGAAAGTACAGCCACAACAAGTGGAAAGTTAGTACTGAATCCATATCAAGGAAGTTCTACAATCTAGCGTGAGGCAGGTGTTAAGGTCAGTGAAAGGACTATATTTGGGTATCAGAAGATGGAAACATGGGTTCTTTGCAGAAACACCTCAGCAAATTCTGTCACATTACTTTCTGCTTCCATAGGATTATTATGATTTAATTCCCTCATGCATAGCCACTGTTGTCCAAAGGCACTGCTCTTCTTCTGCAACACTGCTTAGCTTCCAACACTGACATTCATACTTGTTCCAGGATCGTCAAGTTAAGAAACTTTTGATGAGGCCACAAGGATCACAGCCATGTTTCAAATTTGTCCTCATATGTACATTAAATGTTGTTACATATTTCTTGTCACTTTCAAAGTCCCTAAGGCTTTTGTGATATCTTCTCTTCATTTATCTCATATTACAAAAGAATTGCCTCTCAAATACCACCATAATTATTGACTTCCATAATGACCACTTTAATTGAAATCATTTGGGATTTCCCAAAGGCTCCCATTCAAGAGCCATATAAATGAATGACCTATTAGCAGATTTAGAGTGCTACACATTATTAACAAAGTGAATTCCTCTTTCACCCGTCTACCACCTCAAGGACTGTAGCATTTCAACAGGAACAAATCTGTTTCCTCTTCAAGATTCCATCAACTAACACTTGAGCTTACCTACTATAGACCTTACTAATACATACCTCCTGCTAGGGTTATTAGTAATTTAGAGAGTTTGTACATTAGCTTGGTTATCATTCATAATAAAAAGACTAATTATTCTTAGAATTGGAAATTGTTAATGATCTCTAAAATTCTCATCTAAATCCTTTATTTCAGAGATACCCTAATGAATTAGCAGGCCTTATGATCCTAAGTGGGATGTTAGAAAGACATTCATTCTTTGCTAAGGAGGATTTAGAACCAATTACCTTAAAATGCTTTTAACTAGAAGTTTGCTAAGAAGATCCATAATGAACTATTTTTGTGTTCCATTTATATGGAGAAGCAACTTCTAATTATTCATCCTCTCAACATATTTATTGAAAGCTTTGTTATGTATAAAGTATTGTTCTGGATTTCAAGATCAGGACATTTTTTACAAAGAAATAATTCTAGCATATGTCCTAGTATACTGGTACAATTTTATTTATATTGTCTCTCATTGAGTGAAGAAATTAAGTTGACTTATTTTCTCAGAGATTTTCAGCAAGAATACTGAAACAGAAAGTGATTACTGTGAATTAGTAACAATAACACAATTAACCACTATTTCTAATGACCAAAATGCTTCATCTTGGGTTAATTGCAATTTTACTTTATTTGGCTATGGAGAACTTAAAGGATTTTGTGGGCTAATTGCAGGTCTTGAAGAAACTAAGGAAATGAAAAAGACACACTGTAGTAAGTAGGTGCTTGTGTAAGCTACTCATATCTTTTTCCTCTTTCTTTCAAAGATATAGATGTGGTTAAAGTATTGAAATAAAACACTCACTATTTAATTCAGGGAAAATTTACCTTATCAGGTTCTTCAGTGCTGGATTGTCTGTAGGCAACATTCCTACTGCTTTTTGTATGGGAAGACAAACTATAGAGCTTAGATGAAGTCTTAAACTTCATACATAAATGAACAAACTATCTCTGAGACATTTACTGATACTGTATCAGGTTATTTAGATTCCTAGTTAATAGCACATTAACTTATTTTGAGTATACATTCAGCTGAACTGACCAGTCACTAAGAGTTTTGAATGGAATGTATATTTAATATTTACCACCACCACTTCCTATACAATAATTAGCCAAGCCTAGCCAAATTTGACCAATGTCATCAAAAGAGTACAAAAATGCACTGAAATATTTGTGTACAGAATGATCTGCTATTGAAAGATCCTAGAGTTTCAGGCATGTTTGCTGACAGAATAGAACACCAAACTTAAAAAAAGGTTATGGCTTCTGAGATTTGTCAGCATAAACTCACAATTTTATTTCAAATTTTTTTCCTGAATACCTATTACTTTGACACACATGAGATTGGTACTATATTCCTTGTCCCACCTATGAGTCTATTTTTTTAAACAGTAGCAGATTACTGCTCTTTCTAAATATGAAAGGGAAACTTTGAACATACATTAGTTTGTTGTACTGTTATTTGGTGTTTATCTTTCTCCAGTGCTTGCTGTTCCTGTGGTTACTAATTATTCTTATCAAATACATAGATTTGTGCTTATGTGTTTTGGTTATGTGACTAATGAGCAAAGGATAGATTTACCTCCAAATGATCATTTGTTATGAGTTGCACAAAACATTAAGTTCATGTTAATTTTATATAAGCCCAAGCTTTTTGCATTTCTTATAGTCCTAATATTCATTGTGTTTGTCTTTTGGGAGAAGAGGAGAGTGCTAAAAGGAAATTTCTTCAATTTGAAAATATGAGTCTTCCTAAGACTTTTTTCTTGGGAAAGATATGCAGACATTACTCAAGCCAACAGATAATCTTCCTTTACAAATTGGGTCAGGAAATGTCTGTCCCATTCCAAAAAGAAGCACTTAAGAGAGAGAGGATGATTTTGCAAAAATTAACATGAAACTTTTTTTCTAAATGTTTGATTATATGCCAGAGAAGAACAGTATTAGAAGGGTCAACTCAGCAAGAGAGTAGGGACATTTACTTTTTACAGCAAACACCACATTTAAAAGCACATTCTACCCAGAGGGTCCAGTGCCCCCAACTCAAGTAAAAAGTGGTTGGCTTAAGAAAATGGTAACTGCCTAAGTGTCTCTCTTTGTATATATCATCTTAAATAACAAACAATATCAACAGGATATTGTTTAATAAAACCACACAGCATCCATGGCTTTGGCATTACTACTAGAAACCGAGAATATCATAAACTTTGTATTGCTTGGAAATAGAGAAATATATACTGAATTCCAACAGAGCTTCCTTTGCCTCTACAAGTCTGTGGGTGAAGAGAACATGGAGGAGGAAGATCCTTGGTGACTGCACGTGAAAAAGTAGATAGGATTCAAAGTCATCAGTGAAGCATAGGCAAAATCATCCTCAGAAAGAGAAACCGATACTGAGAACAGATCTGGGCCTGAGTGGTTCACTGCATCATTTGTAGAGAAAGGGCTTGAATCTGAACAGGAGAAGAGGCTGAAGCCTAAAAGAAGTATTGCTTTTGGGAGACACAGTCATAAATAAAGGGTGTGACCCTTGAGATATGGCAGTGAAAAGAATGAAGTATGAGAAAAATGAAGGATGCTGCTGAAACAACAGAGAACCTTAAGCGGCAATTTATAGTGTACATATAACAGTTATGGATATTTTTCAGTCAAATAAAATAGAAATACTCATAGTAGGATTATTTTAACATTCCATCCTTCATGCAAAACACATCAACTATATTAAAATATGAGTAGCAGAACTAAACAACATAATCAATAAGGTAGATCTTTTGGAAATGTATCAAACAATATGTCATGATAATTGAGAATAAAGCTTCTTGTCAAGTGCATATACAATGTTTACAACAATTGATCACATAATTTGCTCAGAAAATTTCATGATTTTCAATACACTTTACATACAACATTCCTGATTCAATGAAATAAAAACAACATTCCCAATTCAATGAAAAATAAAACTAAAACCCATTCTGCTTGGAAATTAGAAGAAAAAAAACTTTACTCTTAAATGAAAGAAGAAATGCAAACAAAAATTAGAATTCTAAAAATAATATAAAATACTATCTGTTTGAATCTAACTGATAAATTTAAAGCAGTACCAGGAAACTATTTATAGTTTTAAACACCTACATCAGTAAAAATTTAAAAATAAAAATAAATGAATTCAATTTCTAACTCAAAAATCTAGAAGGAGAAAAACAAAGTAAACATGAAGAAGCACAAGGGAAGAATCAATTAAAAAAAACAGATGGAAATTAATGAAGTAGAACATAGTAAAACAGTAGATCAATTTAATAAACCAAAGGCCTGTTTCTCTGAGGAAAAGGTATTTAAAACACACACACCAGCCATTATTTAATCACAAAATAAGGTGAGAAAGCATAAATATATGAAATATAAAATTATGAGGAATAAATAACTACTGATTCAGAGTAAAAATTTTTAAAAATTATAAGAAATTACTTTGCACCCTCCACACAAGCAATTTGAAAATATAGATGAAATGTATGATTTCCAAGGAAAAGAGAGTTCACCAAAAGAAATCCATAGAGAGATTTTTTTAAAGAAAGTAAGTAATTGACAGGGAACTACTTTACAAAAAAGGACTATACCTGGATAGTTCATAATTATTTCAAGTACTTAGTAATTAGCTAGTTCAAATGCTATATAAAATGTCTGGAAGCATAAAAAATAAAGTTAAACATTAAAATTCTTTATATGAAGCTAGTATAACATTAATACAAAAACTTGATAATAGAAAAAAAAGAAAATTACAAACTAACATCACTCATCAACATTGATACAAAGATTCTAAATAAATACTAACAAATAGAAAATTATCCAAAAAAATAAGCTATGACTAAGTGTTATTTGTATCAGGAATGTACATTTTGATAATAGAAAATCTGAATATTAATCACCATTTTACTAAGTCTAAGGAGAAAAATTATTTGTCCTTCCTCATAGAAACCGAAAAAGCAGTTGACAAATTCAATACCAATTCTTAATTTAAAAAGGATAAATGGCTACCTGATAAAAACATATGATTAAATTACAGCAAATGGACACAAGAAACAGAAAATCAAACACCGCATGTTCTCACTCATAGGCGAGTGTTGAACACTGAGAACACATGGACACAGGGAGGGGAGCATCACACACTGGGGTCTGTCAGGGGGAACTAGGGGAGGGACAATATAGGGAGAAATGAGAGATATAGGTGACGGGGAGGAAGGCAGCAAATCACACTGCCATGTGTGTACCTATGCAACAATCTTACATGTTCTTCACATGTACCTCCAAAACTAAAATGCAATTAAAAAAAAAAAGAAAAAAAGAAAAAAAAAAGGAAAATGGCTACCTGATAAAAACATATGCTTAAATTATAATGCCAGCATGTTACTGAATGGGAAAGCAGAAGAATTTCCACTGATATCAAGAATAAGCCAATATGTCCACTGTCCCCACTATATTTAATGTTATCCTGAAATTGCTAGCCATTGTAATTAGACAAAACAAAACAATTAGAGACACACGAATTAGTAAAGAAGTGAAAGTCTTTATTGCTGATGAAATGATAGTATATATACCTGCTGGAAAACCCTAAATAATAAATGGTCAGACTAACTTAAACAATAAAGTAATTCATCACTGTAGCAGACTGTAAATTAACAGCAAAAATCATTAGTCTTCACATACACCAATTAATATGGTTTGGCTCTGTGTGGCCACCCAAACCTCATCTCGAATTGCAATCTCTACGTGGAAGGAGTGACTGGTGGGAGGTGATTGGATCATGGAGGAGGTTTCCCCATGCTGTTCTTGTGATAGTGAAGAAGTTCTTACAAGATCTGTTGGTTTAAATGTGGCAGTTTACCCTGATGTCTCTGTCTCTGTCTCTCTCTCTCTTTCTTTCTCTCTCTCTCTCTCATGCCACCTTGTTTCTCCTTTCACCAAGACTGTAAGTTTCCTGAGGCCTCCCTGGCCATGCAGAACTGTGAATCAATTAAACCTCTTTCCGTTATAAATTACCCAGTCTCAGGCAGTTCTTTATGGCAGTGTGAAAAAGGACTAATACACCAATAGCAACTAGTTTTAGAAGATACAATGAAAGAGTAAAAACCCGTTATATTGTTAGTGACAACAATAAAAATGCCAAAGCATAAACTTAACAAAATAATGTGAAAAACGTATGAAGAAAATTATAAAACACACTTGAAAGACAGAAAAGCACACATTAACAAATGAAAAGGGTGTCTCAACATAGATGTCACTTTCTCTCAATATATGAATTTAGTGTGTTTCCAAACCAACAAGCTTTACTTCTAGAGCTAGAATTGATGCTAAAGATTTTATTGAAAAAGTGACCATACAAAAATATTGAGGAAAATAATACAAATGAAAAGATTTTTGAGGAAAGGGTAGGTGCTAGTCCTGACAAGCATTAAAATGCATTACAAAGCCTCTGTAATTGAAGCAGTGTGGCACTGATACCTGAATAGACAGATCAACAGACTAGAAGAGAACAACCAGAGATGGACCTAAGTTCATATGGAAATTTAGTGTGTGATAAAGTGGTATCTCAAATCAGGAACAAAACTATACTTTCTTTCTTTATCTTTTATTCATAGGCTCTAATGATAACACTATTATTTGAAAAGCATTTATTTTATCATGAAGGAAATGGGAATGTCTGTATCAACATTTCTATCACCAATTTAATCCAAGACAAAAGCTCCTGGCTCTAAAGAGGCCAGGTACTTCCTGAATACAAATGAGTGTTGCACTGAAACCAAGAATTTACTTGGAGAATAGGGATGAAATTATTAATAATTATCTACTTAAGACTTTCTGTTCTAGGGCAGCTATTGGGCCCAGTCTTTTGTTTCCTGGTTGGGATAGTAATAGAGAAAGCCTGATGAAAATCTAGGTTTGTTAACACATTTTGAATGTCAAACTGATATTTTTTCATAAGAGGGCCTATTTTATTAAAAACAAGAAAACAAAAAAACTGGACATTTTGATAAATGATTTTGAGACAACTAGGTACCCATTTAGAAAAAATCTTAAAAGTAATAAACTCACTCCTGAAACCACAGAAAACAACAAACTCCAAATGGTTCAGAAGTTTAAATGTAAAAATATATAAATATTATATTAAAGCCTCAGTAAGTACCTTTATAACTTAGGTTTAGGGCAAACCTTTTGAAATATAGTTTAAAAATGAGAAGCAATAAAAGACTGACACATTTTGCTACATAAAAATAAACCATTTGCAAGTATTTGTCTAAAAACAAATGATAAATTCAGAAACAGTATTCAAAAGATATCTTAAAGGGCTAATGTTTTGACAGGCAGGGAACTTTTTAATATTAAGGAAAAAAGGCTAAGTTCAAAATGGACAAATTACCTAAACATAATATTTTTTTAAATGTTAAAATGACCTTCAAATCTATTAATAGTTGTTTATTTATAAAACAGAAATTCAAGTGTAAGTATATTGAATACTATTAAATTTAAATTTACATTAAAATATGCTAAATACTAGGCCTCATTGGTTAGTCAAAAATTCAATATACTATTGACACGCCTGTTGGAAAATGGACATTCTCTCTCATTGTTGGTGGCCATCCAAAATGTGACTCTTTTAAAAGGCAATTTGACAATATCTAACAAAACCACAAACTCATTTGGTCCACAAATTTTACTTCTAGCAATTTAGCCTGAAGATACACCTCTAACTACAAACTCGTTTGGCCCGGAAATTTTACTTATAGCAATTTAGACTGAAGATACACCTCTAACAAGTATCACTTGTAATTAGAAACTTTTGGCAATTACTAAATTGTGTAAGCAAGGAAGATTAAATAAATTATGGAACATACACACAGTGGAGTACTATGGAATGAAGAAAAAGAAGAAAATTTCTATGAACTGATAGAAACTGATTTTCTATATGTATTATTAAGGGGAGAAGATCAAAGTGCAAAGAAGTATCTACAGCCTGGTACTCTTTATGGGAGAAAGGAGAAATAAGAAAACATGATTATTTTTATGTAAAAAAAAGGATAAACTAGAAACTTCTAAAACTGATTTTTTATGGAAAGGAGTTCAGGGTGGAATTTATAGGAGAGCGAGTAACTTTTTTCTAAGTACCATGTTTTTGTATAATTTTGACTTTTGGAATTACATAAATACTCTACAGATTCAAAAAATAAAATAAAACTAACAAGGCTGGGGATGGGGAGAAAACCTAAAATTCAATGCAAAGATAAGCAAAAGAATTCAACTTATTTCAAACAGAATTACTCTAAAGGAAAAAAAAAATACAAGTGACTTTTGAATGCAGTTTTCACTATGTATCCTTAGTCTTAAAAAAAAAAAACAAACAAAACTGCAGACAAATCTTTAACTCTTTGTAATAGGGATGTTTGTTGCAGTGGTATCTTAACCAAGGAATCAAAATTAATATCATTAGTAAAGGGCACACAGATATCATGTTTCTTCTGATATAACAATTTGGTACAAAAGCATTGCTTATGTAGTATTTCTGCCAAAATGCATAACCTGAACCTAATAAGGAAACAACAAAAAATAAAAAAATAAATAAAAATAAACTATGAGACTTCTTCTAAGACATCAGCCTGTGTTTCTTTAATGATTTCTAAGATGTGAAATACTAAGTAAGTCTGGCGAACTGTTCCAGATTAAAGGATACTAAAGAGATCCTGGATTGCATCTGGTGCTGGGAGAACATTGTTATAAAGGACATTACTAAAACAATTGAAATTGAAATCTACAGTGTAGATTAGAGAATAGCATTAAATCCATGTTAAATTTTCTGAATTTAAAACTCGTTTCTAGGAATAAACACTGAAGTGCTGGAGTTAAAGGATATGTTGTTTGCAGCTACTCTTGTGCAATTCAGAAAAAAATATGTGAGTATCTATAGAAAGAATGATAAAGCAATGTTGTAAAGTGTTAGTTTGGAACCTGGGTAAAGAATATTCAGAAGTTTTTTGTAGTGTTCTTACAATTTTTCTGTGAGTTTGAAATTATTTTGGAAAAAATAGTTAAAAAAAAGAAGCATAGAAAATTGTGTTTAGTACCACCTTCTAAGTAAATACTTCTTATCATACCATTGCAAGTAGTTAATGTTAATACTGACTGGATGGAGAGAAGTATGAACTTTTCAAAATCATCAGGAAAAACATGCCTCTCCTGTAATATGGGTGTTTTAAAACAGTGGATTTAAACATGATCCTTTATTCTCTTCCCAGCTTAGTACTGTTTCCTATAAAATGGGATTGTGCATAGTTCACCTATCAGTTATGCTGAGGTATTCTTTTGTAAATTTCCACATGTATAACATTAATTTGTGAAATAATTTGAAAGGTATATTAAAAATTATATATCTAGAAATCTCTCCACTTGCAATTTAAAAAGCAAAAGATATTCTCTTAGAAAACCTTGAAAATATAGAAAAGTATATAAAAAGGAAAGGAAAAATTATTGTGATAATCTAATGAAGGAGAAAAGAGTTAAAAGATTTTGAGCTTTCTTGAAGAATCAAAATCATTTGGAAAAAAAAAATGGAAGGGAAGACAAGAGTAGATGAAAATGTTGATTTATTGATGAAAATAAACCCACTGCATTCCCAAAATAGTAAATTTGCATTGGAATTCACTAAATTTTCTTTCCAGAAAGCGATGTCTCTTATAAAGAATGAAAAACAATTTGCTGATATTCAGTCTCATTAGGTAGATAAATCAATAACTACATAAAGCTTGAGTAGCTTGTTGGCACAAACTTGCATGACCTTATTTTCACTTAAATGTATAAAGATCTGTCCTGGCATTTAAAAAGAAACACTTTTAAGTTGTCAACCAAAAAATCTATACAAACAAGTGAATAATTGAATTATTCACTTTTTATGCATATAGTGCTAGAAGGATGGGGAGAAAAGAAAAAAGAGGGAAGGGAATAGATTAGACTTTTCCAGGGAGCCTTCAAAGCTGAAGAAGACTACGACTGCGAAATAAACCACTGCACTATGTAAAGATCTAAAATGTGCCTCATCTTAAATCAGACCTCCAGCCAATTGTGGATTTAAGTGTAGCACAGCTAGGCCACTTTCTCGTGAACTCCTTTACTGTCAGAATTTCTCCCTAGTGTTCAGGCTTTTACTGCCATAGGGAGAATTGGAGGGGGACAGGCCTTCCCTCCCAGGGCCTCCTAAGTGGTACATCTGTCACGGATCATGTTATAGAACAGGAATGTTTGTTTTTGCTCCTATTCATTTCAACTGGCAGGCAGTTATTATTAGAATGAAAAACTAAGCCATTATGCTGTAGAAGTCTCGCTGGCTCTGTCAAATTTATGGCATTAATACAGCAAAATTATCTTTTATAGCTGATAAAAACAGCTGTACGTACACTGCTGGCCTGTTCATATATGGGAAGAAACACAAAATGGCAGCCATCGTGGAATGCTCCATGCCAAGATGGAGGCATCAGTGGCCATCGCTGTTGGAGCAACACATGGACACAGATGTCATAAGGAATGGTGCTCTATTCTGAGAGAGAGTTTTCTTTTTATTAGTCTTCCTGTACGAAGGAAACAAAATTATACCTTCAAGTTTTCTAAAAATAACTCTACACTCCTTAAGTAGCGTTGTTATTTATAGTCTTGCCTTTTTTCTGTTATTTAGTGAATGTTTCCATTAACATTTCCGAGATAAAAATATTCATGTAGCAATTACAGCTTTTCAGAAACCAATGAATTGCAACTATGGCCACTTCCTATTTATAAACCACTCTTCTAATATCTTTAGGAGCTGCTCGTCCCTTGTAAAAGATTTGAATCATAAAAAATGCAAAGCACAATAAGTACTGATGTGGTGCTTTTCATTCCAAGAGCATTGTAGTGATAACTCATTCAGGCCACCTCTGTAAAAGGTCACATTAATGGCAGTAGCCACTAGACCAGAACAGTATTGCATCCCTGGGGTGTGGGGGGAAGGTTAGGTCTCCAGGGCATGCTTGACTGAACCAGCACACTAACACCTGGGCATTTTTCAAACCAAATTCTTGAATATTTTCTTACCATGTGTAATAATACCTAAAATGTCAAAAGAGTAATATTTTAATCCTATCCTAAAGACTTATATTAAAAGTGTCATAGATTCTCCTAATACCCATATGTGTTTATACATAAATACATATATATAAATATATATATATACACACACACATATATATGAATGATGATTTTTATTATTTATTTGTTGATTTTGGGGGATGTTTTATTTTCTTTCTAGGATCCATAAGAATGATTTTATTTTAACATAGCTTTCCTTGTTTGACAGAAGCTTGCTTAGCTTTTAGAGAGAGAATCTAATTTCTAATTTTGTCAAGGTGGTATATATTAATGACAAATTTTGACCTTACCATTGATGTTAGAATTAAAGGGTAGATACATGAATACAATTACTAAGACTAGATCCTGATGTAATATCTAACTGGTCTACCCTTTTTTTCTTCTTAAACATGTAGCAGGTTTGTCTAAAACTAACTTTCTTGAGGTGCTGACTCATGGGGAAGTGGGGAAGTTGTTTTGTTTTGCTTTTTTTTTTCTTCAAAAATAAAGTTACCAGAGGAAATGAAGCAAATGGATTGGTATTAGTGGTGATGAAAAGGTCTTTTAATAAAAGTAATAGGTATCAGTTATGAAAGTTTCTTATGTGGCATGCTCCATTCTTCACATTCCATACATACTGATTTATTTCATGCCCATTTCACAGACAAGGGAACTAAGGCATTTGTTAAATGAATTGCTCGAGGTCATACAAGTATCAAGTGACCAATCAAAATTCAGATTCAAGCAGCCTGGCTCCAGAGACCTCATCCCTACACACCATGTGAAGCTGCTTTCCCACCACAAGGGAATAAAGTGACCAGGTAGCAATTTGAGGTCTTAGTCAGCAAAAGAGGCTGGTCTCTTGAAGAGGCCTTGTCCAACAGGCTCTACCTTTGTTTCTCCCACCCCTGCTTTGCCTTCTTCATCATCTTGGGCAGGTGTGGCTCTGTGGTACTAAAGGAGCTTTTCTGTGGTGGCTCTTGTTTCTCTTGGAGCACATTATGCCTTAGACTAGTAGTGACTTTTCCTTCCCGAGGGAATTGTCTGATTTCACACTTTATTGAATTAATTTTATCATGGGCTAATTTCACTCCCTATGAATTTGCAAACCCCATAGTAAATGTTAAAGTGCTAAGTTCAGCAAATTTAAAAAAATGACAATGTCAAAAGCATTCTTTTTATAAGAAATTATTAAGTTTATGATTCTTTTTGACATTGTAAAAGGATCTGTGGTAAACACTTTATACGATACTATACATTAGGTGTTTACAATACAAGATTATAAGGATAGTTTTTTTTTTCTTTCTTAATTATACATTTGAATTCTGGTTTATGCCACTTTCTGTTTACCTAACTTTAGACAAATTAACTTTTCTATGCCTCAGTTTTATCATCTGTGAAAAGAGGATAAGAACTTCACAGAGCTGTTGTAAGGATTAAGTGAGAAAGGTAGTATGCGACTTCCTGTACATACCCGAGAACAAGATAAGTGCTAGGTAAATATTAATTCTTTTCCCTTGAATAACTGTTAAATAGTTAAGTATGAATAGACAGAACATAGGTATGAAAGAAGAAAAATATCAAATGTAGACATACATTCTCAGGGATTACATATTATTTTATATACAGGGTAAACATTATGACTGCTGACAAGAGTTATGTTTAAAATTTGAGCTGAACATTCCATCACAGAATTGATTCGGCTTATGAATTGCAAATAACTTCTCCATTCAATTTGGAAAAACATTATGGAATAAGTAGAAATTGGGGAGTCATTTATATGACTTCTGGAATTTTTACTTAGCCTATAAAATTTCAATTAAGTGTTATAATTTTGGTTTTAGAAATTTCATATGTATAAAACATAACATTACTCATAAAAAGGTAATTATTTTACTTCAAATGAGGCATATTATTAAACCTAACTTTTTTTTCATTGAGTATTGATTATGAATGACAAAAATATGTCTCAACAAGGTATTTATATAAAATGAGAACAGCATATTCACACTACATGATGATAGTAATAAACAATATATCTATTAATTTTTTTTTAAGTAAAACTTAGAAGCAGTTAAAATGAAAAGTGGCATAACTGTATTTAACTAACATTGCATGTGCTCCTGAAAGGTGCTTATGCTGAAAACTATGGAAATATATAATCTGGAATGGACATGGTTTCTGTTTGTTTGTTTTTTTTTAATTTAAAGGTTTTCTTTTTATATATACAAGACACATTAATCCATTAAATTTGAGGACACAAGACAAAAAAAAAATAAAACCACCTCAACGAATTCATGTGGCCCTGCTGTTCATATTCATGATACCATTTTTGTTGTTGCTTTCCTAATAATAAAGAAGGAGACTTAGGGCTGTTGGACTGCTATATATTAGGAGGTCCCACCTCCCCACCTCATTCATACACCATGAGGGTGAGCAGAAGGAAGCAAAGGAAGGGCAGGGCCCACAGCAGTTTCATAATCTTAAATGCAAGAGGGGAGAAGGAAGGGAAGGGAGAGAGAAAGGAGAAAATATAAATCCTATAATAGACACAACAGGGTGGGGATGGTATAGGAATGGGACAGACATGAAGCTGAGGCATGGGGTGGGCTGCTGGGGGTGTGGGCAGTGGAAGCTCCCCACATTGTTTTTTCCTTGATGCTGTTACCATAGTTTCCAGGCTGAGAAGCCTCTCAGAAGATGGGACCAGGAGAAGAGGGTCAGGGCCTCAGTTGGCCCCCCAGCTGTAGCTGTTGTAGGCAGACTTGTTGGTCTGGGGCTTCTGCAGGATGAAGCTGGTCTGGCTACATTGCTCAGTGTCCATCTGGCCAAACGGCTGCAGGTGATGGTGAAGGATCTGAGAGTATGGCTGCTGATGGGGGGTCAGAAGATGCATAAAGGGGTCAGGTTGGTAGGCAGCAGCTGTGGCTGGATTGATGGGGTCCCTACTTCCTAGGGCTGAAGAAAAGTTGTAGGAAGCAGCAGAAGTATTGGAATGAAAATCTTGTTTTTCCAAGGACTGCTGGGTTTTGGAGCACATGGAACCCAAGATATCTGGCACGCCGATGTTACTGGAGGTAATGAAACACGAGTGTTGTATCCATGAGACCCATATCCACTTGGCTCTTGGAAAGCGGGGAGCTGATGCATTCACACTGACATTCACACCATGCTGCTTGGAAGGGGTAGGAGCCACAGGGAACACAGCAGGCCCAAACTGGAAGGTGCCAGGGAGGCCTAGGACCCCTGTATAGTACAGCAGGCTGGTCTAACTGTAGCCAGGAGGCAGCGCCAGGTTCCGGAATGTCTGCCGCATGGTGTTGTGAGTCTGCATCTGGTCCTGTTGAGGTTGGGCCAAGGTTCTGGCCGGGACTAGCGGACAGGCATCCCCATGACTCAACTTCGTGAAGTCACCAGAATAAGCGTTGCTGGCCAGGCTGCCATCCTCCCAGTCAGTGGAGTAGTGGGTGTGGGAAATGGGGTGCTGTAGTAATCCGATGGAAATCTTTTCTGAAGCATCTGCAAGTCATCATAACCATATACTTGTTGTGGGTAGGCATGGAAGAGCCCTGAAGCCATAATATACAGATTAGACGACAACAGTGGAACCCCAGGAATGAGGTTGGAGGAGCTTTTCCTGAAGTCGTAGCAACTGAGCTTCGAGTCAAGGCTGTGACAGTGGAGTTGCTGCCTAGGCTGAGGCCCAGGCTGCTGCCACTATTGAGACTGGAGGAGACACTGACCACTAGGGGAGGTGCACATGTGGTGAAAAAAGTGCTGGAGGAAGAATGGAGATTCGCCTCACCCTCCACACTTGTGTGCAGAAGAGTGGATGTCGAAGTGTGCCCAGAAGATGTTGATGATGATAGCGTATTCTGCTTTGTAGACAATGTGCTGCTGGGTTGCGCGGTGTTAGTATTTGGAACCTCCTCACTGTGGCTCAGGCCACCCAAGGAGGATGAGTGCTGATTGATTGCCATCGGTAACGAAGCTGCAGATACTGTTTCATTGAGATGGGGGATGCTGGAAGTGGAAAGTGAATCAGATTTCACCGCAGAGCCTGTAGCACCTTCAACATGTGGTCTATAACTGCGTGGCCTGCACAGAACTGTACCCATTCCTTGCCTGAGTCAGGTCCTTTTGGGGTGATGAATAGGTGGAGCTGGGGCACCGCCAAGTCTGTGTGGATCTCTGTTCATAAAGAGAGCTCTGAGCATTATTTTGGGAGGTATAGGTTATCGACTAAATTGGGCTGCTCTGATAACCAGACTCCTGACTCTGGCTAGATGAAACTGTAGATGAAGATCCACTGGTTGTGCTGGTATACAGGTTACTTGGAGACTGGCTTGAAGAGGTGCTCATGGTGGGGGTGGACTCATAATCAGAAAGGACAGAGTCTGACCCAAACTACAATGTCCCAAACTGCAGATTTAGCCCTGAGGTATCTGCTGAGGCAGGCATCTCCACAGCCAGAGCAGGAATCTTAGAAGTCAAAGAGGCTTTTGTCTTCTGCTGTTTCAGTTTCTGTTGAGCCAGCTGAGGGCTATAGGACTGGTTGTCTGAAGATCCATGTGACATCTGTAGAGCCAACATGGATTTGCTTGGTAGAGGAGAAGATGGAGGTGGAAGTGCAGCTGTGGAGGTAGCCACTACAGGTGACTTCTCCTGAAGGAACATCTCCATTGTAGTTGAAGATGGGGTAAAAACCTGGCGCTTTGTCAAGGGGCTGTGCATTGCTTAAGCATGTGGAGCTTAAAACCTAGATGGCTGTTTGATAGGTGTAGCAAACCACTGTGGCACAGGTACACCTATGTAACAAACCTGCATGTTCAGGACACGTATCCTAGAACTTAAAGTAAAATTACATGGGTTCTTCAAATCATACTGCACCAGTGATGGGGATTGTGTCATTGAGCCCATGTTCCAAGAGGAGGTGATGGTGCTTCCAGATCGAGAATGCTGAGGAGTCAACTGAGCCAGAGCTTGAGCAGTTTTGAATTGCTCCAAGAACCGAGAGCCTGTAGTACTGCAGCCTTTAGCTTCACTGACATCACCAAATCCTTTCCCAAACACGCTCACAATACTGTGATGAGACAATGTGTTCCCTGAAGCAGGCTGTGATATGGTAGTCTGCTTCAAATTACTGAACACCAGAGGTGGGACCACAGAAGGAGCTTGAGACGGATCTGGATTAGATGATTCATTCTCTAGTGTAGATGGTGTCTGCCCCAGCAGAGTAGAAAGGTCAATTCTCTGACCAGCAGTGATTGTCACATTCTCTGCAGGCAGAGGCACTGAAGACATATTAGAGGCAGTGAAGATCTTGGTCTTCATTCTTAGATCTTCATTCTAGTCTTGAGTCCCCCACTCCTCAGTTGCAGTCCTCCATGCACCAGGAGAAGCCTCAAATTTTGGGGGATTTGACCCCTCAACCTCAATGAAATCAAGTATTGTCCCATTATCTGTTTCAAAGTGGCCAGTGTTTTTCCGCCTATTGGCGCTATTATTGCCATAGTTATCACCAGTATTGGCTGGCTCTGGATAATCAGCTGGGTTAAAAGTTCCCATTCCTTGAGCAGAAAACCACCCTCCTCACGTGCCAGAGCCACCTCTGCCTCCGCTACAGTCCCTTCCGCTTCTTTCTGTTCCTATTCCAGAAGACCCTCCACTCTTGGTGTCATCCGATCTATTTTCCTGACCTCAAAACTCTCATCCATGGTTGGTTCCTCTCCCCCATCTTGGTGGCCCACCACATTACTGACTATAGTCTCTGTCCCAGTCTCAGTTTTCTTTGCTTTCCTCATGGGATGTCATCTGGCCACCATCCTTCTGGCCTGAGACTCCCTTTTTCTTTCCGACCATCTCCCAGGAATGTGTGTCTGTTTCCTTCCAGAAGAACATTGACCTCTCCATTGCAGTCATGCAAAGCAATCACACATTCATCCTGGTTCTTGCCTGTACTATCAGTCAACTGTTTCACCTTCTCCTCAAAGTCAGCATCATTATGGTCCAAAATCAACTGTGCAAGTTGAATTTGTTCTGCAGTGGCCTGTGGCCACTGATCGTGCTGTGTCTGCTTTTGGTTTTGAGATTGTTCCCAGTTTCCCCGGGCTTGGTTAGTGCCCACCAACATCATCATTTACAGTATACACAAATAACAGCATTTACAACGTAGAAGACTGGCCCCACCGCACTGCTGCTACCACCACTGCACCCCCAACTTTACCTTAGTCTCCTCCACACTGACACCCAGGGGTTTCTGCTTTGTAAGCAACTAATACACGCATACATAGACATCATAGACATAGAGACTGCATGTCAAGATAAATGGAAAATTAGGTCAATACCCAAAACAACAACAAATTCAAGACCTTAGATTTATGTAAAAATAGTTTGGAAGATCTAGAGAATGGGAGAAAATTCTTGCAATCTATCTATCTGACAAAGGTCTAGTATCCAGAATCTATAAGGAACTTAAATAAATTCACAAGAAGAAAACAAACAACCCCATCAAAAAGTGGGCAAAGGATATGAACAGACAGTTCTCAGAAGAAGACATTTATGCGGCCGACAAACATGAATAAAAGCTTAGCATCACTGATCATTAGAGAAATGCAAATCAAAATCACAATGAGATACCATCTTACGCTAGTTAGAATGGGGATCATTAAAATGTTAGGAAACAACAGATTCTGGAGAGGACGTGGAGAAATAGGAACGCTTTTACACTTTGGTGGGAGTGTAAATTAGTTCAACCATTGTGGAAGACAATGTGGCTATTCCTCAAGGATCTAGAACCAGAAATACCTTTTGACCCAGAAATCCCATTACTGGGTATACACCCAAAGGATTATGTATCAGTCTACTGTAAAGACACATGGACATGTACGTTTATGCAGGACTATTCACAAGAGCAAAGACATGGAACCAACCAAAATACCCATTAATGATAGACTGGATAAAGAAAATGTGGTACATATACACCATGGAATACTATGCAGGCATAAAAAAGAAAAGTTCATGTTCTTTGCAGGGTCATGGATGAAGCTGGAAACCATCATTCTCAGCAAACTAACACAAGAACAGAAAACCAAACATGAGCAAGCATGTTCTTACTCACAAGCAGGAGTTGAACAATGGGAACACATAGATCCAGGGAGGGGAACATAACCCTGTTGGGGGTTAGGGGGAAAGGGGAAGGAGAGCATTAGGACAAATATCTAATGCATGTGGGGCTTAAGACCTAGATGACCGCTTGATAGGTGCAGCAAACCACCATGGCACATGTATACCTATGTAACAAACCTGCATCTTCAGCATATGTATCCTAGAACTTAAAGTAAAATAAAAATAAATAAATAAAAGTGAAGGCTTACTCTTAGACACACGCCCACAAAATAAGTTGGAAGAAGTGCCAAAAGTTAAGCACTAAATGGTGTATTGTACAAAATAGCTCTGTCTTCAAAGACAAAAATCAACTCTCTGAATTTAGTTTGAAAAGCAATTCAATTTACTTTAAAAAGCCAAACTTTTATACTTATATGCTGCCAAGACTAAGACTTGGTGTGACAAAATTTTCTACTTGCCAGCCTTATTTTGCATTTATTCTGTATATATTCCTAAGTATATGTATATATGCATATTTCTGTATATGCATGTGTACACAGAGCCACTGTTGTAGTCTGGACATTCATACCATCCGGTAATATTGGCTAATACCCAGCTTTAATGGAAAGTGATTTAAGAAGATGGGGGCTAACATGAGAAAAGATTGTGCTTATAGGGAAATTTCAACACAGCTCTTTGGTTGCACTGTGGAAATGTGTGGCTTTGTTTCTATGTAGACTGTACTGAAAGATCCCATATTGTCAGCAGCACTTGTATATACTTTGGAAGTTTTGTCCAAGTTTCATAAATCTTGTCATATATCAAGTTATTCTAAATATAGCCAAAGTAAATAATCTGCATCCAGAAGAGTGAAAGATCATTTGTGCCCTAATTACAAAACAACGTCCTCTCTCAGCCAGTGCCACAGCTCTCCTTTCATTAATCAGGCCTCTGGTGAGTAACATCGATTGATGTTAGAGTTTTCTCTGAACAAGTTTCAGAATATAAACGAGTCTGGGATTGCGATATTTAATTGTTTAGGTGATAGTAAAAATAACTCTAGTAGTTTTTTTCTTTTTAATAATTATAATATTGAGAAATGATAAACTTAAGAGGAATGTCAATCTCAGCAATTTGGAAACACGCATAAATCCTCTCACCCCTTTTACCCCTGGCTAAACATGATTCAGCTTCATTATCTAGTTTGATATTCTCCCCCACACTCCATTTTCAGCTATTAATCTCATTGAGTTTCTCTGTCTTGACATTAAACTACTCAAAATTTAACAAAACATTACTCAGACTCCAGCAACACAGATTCTTCATGCTTTTGTGTGAAAGCTGCTTTTATCTAGAAATTTCCTTTCCAAGCATGTAAAACCAAGATAGAATTGTGATCTCCTGTTGAATAGCTTTAGGGGCTCTGATGTTCAGCAAATTCTTATAGGGCCTCCATTCACACACTGGTTTGGCATTTCAACTTTACCTCCTTTTTATATCTGAGATATAGTGTTACCTACATCCCAGGTAGGTCACTTGCCTTTGCTCTGATGGCAGCCACCTTCTTACTACCCCCATCCAGAAATTCGTCTGAGGCCAACACCTATTTCTCCCTTTTGCTGTTTTCTGTTTCATGAATTCCCAAGGAGAGCTTGTGTGTTCCACATGGACTGTCTTACTGTGTTTAAACAAAATTCACTTAAGTGATAAGATACTGAGAGTAAAGACTGATGAAAGGGTGGCCCTACTCTTGGCAAAGCAAACAAACAGATAAGCAAAAACTAGATCTGAGGTTCTATACACATCAATCCATCCATCCATCCATCCATCCAACTCATATGTATTGTTTGCCTACTGTGCATCAGTACTGATATAATGATGACTAGGACAGAATCCCTGTTTTCCTAGGGCTTATATTCCAGTGGGGAATGACAAGTCATACACATATACAAATAACATAGTTTCTGTTACTAATGAGAACCACACACAAACTAACCAGAGCATGGCCACTGAAAGAAAGGGTCTGAAGAGTAGCAGTTTAATATTAGATAGAATGTTTGGGGAAGACCACTCAGAGAACATGATGTTTGAATTGAATCATAAGAAAGAGCTAGCTGTAGGAGGGCATGGGGACACTGTAGTCAGAGCGGGCATCTGCTACAAAGGCGTGGAATCGGGAAATTGTTTGGAGTATAAGAGAAAATGGTCTAAAAGCCATGAACTCTTTGGAGTGGCCAGTTTGGCTTTCTAATAGTTGGGACCTTTGGCGGGGAACCTGTGGGCTTCTCTGTGTTTTGAAAGAGACACCTGCATCCTTTGACCTCGAGCTCTGAATCTTAGTGTGGCCATGGCTCAGAGGAGCCAGGTGCCTGCACATTGGAGTTTTCTGATTATTTCCCCTGCATCTCACTCAGGAAGTGATCATCAAGAAAGCTAAAATCAAAATTGAACATCTCCAAGATACAGCTAATCTATAAGTTAGAAGTAAATGAGTCATTTATCTCACAGAGCAAAAGACCAATATAAATGATGGGGAGAAAGGGACCTGGTTTCCTGGTAACTGTTTTGTTTTGATCTTTTCCATTCCATCCTATCTCATCCCTTCCCCTAATTCTCTGCCCTCTAATAATTTGTCTTTTTGTCACAACTTGTTGCCTTCTTTCTGATTAAATGCTGTCTGTCATTTAAAATGGTTTCTACTGATATGAAATGGTTGAATTCATAAAATTAAGTTTATTATTTTCTGTTGGGCTCTCTGACATGCCTAGGTTTGTTCCTTAATTTGGGAACACCTGGACTACGTCTATGAACTTGATCTTTGATAGAAATGGATGAAGTATGATTTTAAAGAATTATTATCATTGCGTTATTCATCCTCTTGTTGGGGGTCTCCAGATATTGGATCCTAGGCTACACAGAGAGGGATGGACACATTATGATCCCACCTTCACAACTCTCACAGTGTACAGGGGACAAATGCACGGAAAGGAGCAGAAAGAGGCAAAGATGAAGTCCTAGGGCAACTAAAAGTCAATTCATTTGCTCTGGAGAAAGGGCAAGGCAAGTTAGGAAGAACTTGGAGAGTGATTAGTGTTAGGTGTGTAGTCTGCAGCTCCCCTGACATTGCCAGTTCTGGCTTACTATGAGGAGGGCAACAGCAGATGCAGTCTCACCTTTCTAGCTTCTGGGAAGAAAACACTACACTCTCAGGTATTTAACTTAATTCTTAATCAGTCACATAATTGCTGCTCCAGCTTTCTTGAACCATTGAGTGAGCTATGGCTACAGTTGCTGAATTATTATTTTCAACAGAACCAGTCAAAATGTTTTATAATTCATTGTCCTTCAACATGAAACCTGGCTCCAGATTATGACGCAAATTGATATTGCAAGTTTTATTATCTTTGCTCTCTCACTAATCAGTCAAGGTCAGGTGAGGAAAGATTCTTCAAGATTAAGTTGATATCTATGATGGCAACTGAAACATGGGTGCTGGAAAATGAAAAGGCAATTACAGACAAGGTTTCTACAGGCCCAAGGTGGAGAAAATGCTAGGAATTTATATTTAAATTCTTCTCACTCAATAGCTGTTTTCACTGAGGGATGAGACAAGGTTTCATCTGGTTAAGGTAGACCGAGGTAATAATCTAAATATCACATGGTTAATACTTTTGAACCAAGAGAATGAAGATAATCATATCAACACATCTGGGGCTTGTAACTTTGCCACCTCCCCCAACTTCACACACAAACAGATCAAAAAAAGTAATTTTTAAAGCATTTTTCTTCCCAAACATTTTATTACATTCAATGTATTAGTAGCTAGCACAAGTAGTTAATAACAAAGCCTGTTTTGTTTTGTTTTGTTTTTTGAGATAGTTTCATTGTTATTGCCCAGGCTGGCGTGCAATGGTACAATCTCAGCTCACTGCAACATCTGTCTCCTGGATTCAAGCGATTCTCTTGCCTCAGCCTCCCAAGTAGCTGAGATTACAGGCCTGTGCCACCACACCCAGCTAATTTTGTATTTTTAGTAGAGATGGGGTTTCACCATGCTGGCCAGGCTGGTCTCGAACTCCTGACCTCAAGTGACCTACCTGCCTCCTAAAGTGCTGGGATTACAGGTGTGAGCCACTGTGCCCAGCCAGCAAAACCTGTTTTTGTGTATAGATGCAGCCACAGAAAGCAAACATCATAGAACATTTGTAAATAAAATAATAGGCTAAAAATATATATTTGCAGTATATGTCTTTTTATTTAAGGATTCTAGTTAGTTACAAGAATGTACTCCTCAGCAAGGGAAATTGGGAGTATGTGGAATAGCGTTGGCTATAAGTATACTTATAGAAATACTATCAACAATAGGAAAAAATGAAAATCTAAATGTTCAGTAAAAGGGGATTGACTAATTTCCATGCACCCCCAAAATGGAAGACTATTAAAAAATTATAATAATTTACCATGGAAAGATATTAATGATATATATTGAAAGAAAAAACAAGCCGACTGTGGAAATGTACATGTAGACTTAACTATACAAAATTGTCTTTGTAGTTCAAAAATGATTGAATATCTGTAATTTACTACCAAAGTATGATCTCATTTTTGTACATAATAAAAGCAAAATATCTGTGTGAATATATGTGCTTGTATGTACAAAGTCTCTGAAAATATATTTGCAAAGTTTGCAGTGGTTGTCAAGATAATAGGCTTAAGAAGAAGCCTATTAAGAAGTTTATTAATAGTAGCAGTTATTATTCTCAATATTATTGTAATCTCCTTTTACTCTTCCATATTTTCAGATTTTTCTTTAAAAAGACTATAGTCTTGTATAATAAGGAAATACAAAATACACTTCATTTTGTAAAAAAAGAAATGAGTAATTTGATCCACAAACTTGTGTGGGTGTTCTTTTCATTCAGTGGTGAAAGCTCCTTTGCCTATTGTTCTTTATTCAGCCTTGATTCCTCTTCTTTTACTGTAAAGACATTTTTCTCATCCTAGAATAGACATTCTAAAGAATAGCAAGCAAAATGTGAGCAAAAAAGAAAAGAGTACATGGTTTTCACCCCATTAACTGACTGACATCTTCAATTAACCAGAGCATTCTCTGTTCCCAAGCAAAAGATGTCTACATCAGGAATTTGGTGAACACACACACACACACACACACACACACACACACACTCTCTCTCTCTCTCTCTCTCTCTCTCTCTCTCTTTCTCTCTCTCTCTCTCTCTCTCTCTCTCTCGTACCTACATACATCAGTTAAGTTATGTTTTGAGCCATCTTAGGTAGTTGCTGCTTGGTATAGTTCACTGACATTCACTCTCTGTTAGAAACAACAAACAAGACAAAAAATAATCTTTTTCTATTTCAAGTTAATGCAGAACTGAGCTCAGTGCCTATGTGCCATGGGGCTCCTTGCTCTAATCTTCTTTTTTCAACTTTTTTTTTCAGGCTAGTTCCATGACTTGACCAAATGGGGGCTTGGCTATCTTGACCGAGTCTCATTCCAGCCCTGTTCACATCCTCTGTGGTTGTGGAAATACAGACTCCAAGTCATTCAACACTTTTAGCACCTTCTTGAGACCATTTACTCTCTGCAAGTACTATAGACATCAATACATATTTAGCCCAATCTCCTATTGTATTTACACCTACTGTTATCATCACTGACAAATGTAAAATGATGATCATCACAATTATGGCCTGGAGAGAGTGCAAGATCTTCAATCAGCAAAGAAAAATTAGGTTATCTGCTCTTGACTGTTCTTCCTAACAAAATAATAAATTCATATTACAGAAAATTTTTCTTAAGCAAAACATGAACTAAAATTTTTTTAGCATAATTTAGATGACAATTCTCTTTCAATCACATGGGCTATTTGGGCCTTGCATAAATTAGTCAGCAGAACTTAATTATTTTGCTGATTTCCATAAGAAATCCTTTCCCAACTAGCGTTTCAAAATTAGAGTTGTCTTTACTGAAGATATTTTCACATTGTACTAGTGTACCTCCCTATTTTCCCTAAATCCCACCTAATACCTCTGCTTTTCCTTTTCCAGTGGTTCTCAAGTTTTTGTATATATTGCCTGTGATGTCCATGGAACACGCAGATCAAGAAGCTTCATGTCTTGAGACTTTGATTCAACAAGTATGGGAGGAGGCTGAGGAAACTGGATTTTTATCAGGCACCCCAGATTTTGATGTATTGTCACACTGGGGAAAGAATGCTTACAGTCGTTTCTTAACAAAGGGTCAAATAGGTTTTTCCTTCAGTCTTTTACTCGTCCTCCACAAAATGCCCAATGTTTCTGAGTCTTTTAAAACACAGGTTATCCCTTCACACCCCCGATATTAAATTATTTATCATTTTATTATGAAGGACAATTCTGTTATCAACTTTGGTTGTCTCAGAGTTTCCTTGGGACCTTAATCACTGTTCCAAAAACTTTAAATCATAAACCCCTGCCCAAGAGAATAACCAAGCTTCTTAGAAGATATAGCCTCAGTCAGGATATTAACAAATGTTCCAATTCAATGAGTAATTAATGTATTTGGACTTTTTTAGCCTCAAGAACTAATTTTAGTGAGGTCCACTTCTAACTGTGACTAGATCTAAGCCTTAGCAACCAGACATTATTTTCATAGTGTGTATGTATGCATGTATGTGTGTATATGCATATATCAGAGAGAAGTTTCTTTAGCTCTGAGGTGGAAGCAGGTAGACTCCATTTACACACACACACACACACACACACGCACACCCCATCAGTTAGTCCAAGAGACAAAAAGATAATATCAGATAACTAAACTCACTAAGATTTTAAAAATGCATTTCAGAATATAATAGTTGTCTCAATTTTTCTCCCTGAAACTACTGTTTAATGAAGAATTTTGCTCTGTGGGTACAAATGCAGAAAATGGAGTCTACCTGCTTCCACCTCAGAGCTAAAGAAGCTTCTCTCTGATCAAGCTAAGTTCCAGATTTCCAAGTTTCCCAGGATTTAGAGATCCTTGGCCCAGCTGTGATATACAGTCTCAAAACACAAAACATCTGGAGAGATGATATGAACAGTTCATCTTTCCTTATTTATATTTGAGAGCTAAGGCAATGTTTATGGAATAAAGAATTTGTTTTAATGAATAAGCATTGTGAATTCCTTGTTACACTTTATCTGGCTTCACAATTGATGTAGTGAACCAAAACCTCTCCATAAATTCATACATATACACATAGGCATATAGTCATGTAAGTATATATCACATATACATGTATCTATATATCAAAGAGAGATTACTATTTTTCTTTATGCACCTAGGGAAATCTCTGGACCTATTAAGGCTGCTATGTTCATTTCTCTAAAGCCTAAAGGCAGACTGGAAGGATGGAATATGAGTATAAATGAAAGTAATATTTTTCACAAAATCATGGCTATTAAGAAACTTAAAGTATTTGAGTAGAGTGTACAATTTGAAATTAAAGTCTCATAACTGAGTAACCTTCTTTTTAAAAGAAAAATATTCTCATAAATCTGTTACCCAAAATGATTTCAAAAGAAAATTTACCATTTTCTTCAACTTTAAAATTGTAATTGAAAGGGAAGCTCTGTGTAGAGAAGTTTAGCATAAATATGGATGACAATATTTAAAAACTATTACATTACTAAAAAATGTTGGGCAGCTTTGACCTGGTTATTTGCTTGAACTTTCTCAATCTGATTTGTCAAATGAAGACCAATAAAAGTGTTTTACAAACTATATCCTTAGCCTCCCAATTAATCTCAAGTATTGTTCAGAGAAATAACTGAAAATTCTGACTGTATCCTGACTGAAATGTGGATCACTGGGGGCCTCAGAGCTTCAGTGTGTTTGGTTCTTTGTGGTCTTTGATGTACATGCTCTATGTGAAACTTTTGGAGGACAGAGAAATTCGTAACTGACTAGCAGTTGGCTAACTTTAGTTAAAAAGTGAAACATCTACTCTAGTGGTGCAAGAGACGTCTACAAAGGGCAAAATCTTCAGCTTTCAAAGGCATTCAGCAATGTCAATAGACTAGCACTTGAGAGTCACCTAAGAGTTATTTGTGTTACTTTTTGCCTGATCTTTTTCTTTTGAGATGGAGTCTTGCTCTATCGCCAGGCTGGAGTGCAGTGGTGCAATCTTGGCTCACTGCGACCTCCACCTCCTGAGTTCAAGCGATTCTTCTGCCTCAGCCTCCCAAGTAGCTGGGACCACAGGCATGCGCCACCACACCCAGTTAATTTTTGTATTTTTAGTAGAGACGGGGTTTTACCATGTTGGCCAGGATGGTCTCGATCTTTTGACTTCATGATCCACCCGCCTCAGCCTCCCAAAGTGCTGGGATTACAGGCGTGAGCCACCTTGTCTGGCCTTGCCTGATTTTAAAAAAGAATATTTCTAAGATAAAAGCTTCTTAAAATTTTAATTTTTTAAAAAAGCAAACAAACAACTCACTACTCCTAAGCCTTCACAGATGTATACTTCAGTATCTCACATGACATGGAAAGCTCTAATAACCAATTCTTTCCTGAGGCCTAATTGTATGTCCTTGTTCTTCTGTTTAACTCTAAAGTAATATTTTGTGTCTTATTTGTGCATATGCATGTGTACGTGTTTGTGTGAGTTCACAAATGATTACTCTGATGAATGTTAACTTAAATCAATCTTACCGAAATAAAATTAGAAAAGTCTCATTGTGTTTTATTTAAAGTTTTATTTTTAATATTAATATGAATGTGTTTGTGCATTAACTAATTCTAGGTTTGTGTTTAATTTTGTTTCGGTGATTTTTGCCACCTAACGGCCTAGAACAACATTATAGGCATTCAACATATTCATGTAATATAAAATAAATTAATTAGTAAAAAATGAAGGCTACATTTTATAGAAACATTTCTATTTTATAAGTTTTGAGTTTGCTCCAGGCAATTGAGGTTAGGGTAACAATTTGATGTATTAATGGCTCTCTTTATACCTACAAGTAGCAAAAGTTTATCTTGACAACAGAACTGCAAATACTTTTACAAATATGTTACCTCCACATTTTGTTAAGCATTTAGGTGGCTGTTAACATGATTAGATACACTGTGTTATTAATATTTACCCCAATTAATTATGATTTCTTACATACTTAAAACACTGTGTGAATACTGACCAATCTTTGATCATTTTGTAGTCTCTCACATTGCTTCATTACACACAGCTGTTACCAAAGAAATATCTGTTGAGTTATTCCAATTAGGGCTAGAAAGATTAATCAGTGTCTTGAAGAATATGTCAATAATTCAAAAATGATAAGATATAATATAAAGATAAAACATTTACTGCACAGCAGGAATTCTGCTCTCAGAATTATGTCCAGAAACAGAAGTCTGAAATTAGGTATCCCCTTCTGCAAAAGAAAATTCAGAGATTGACTTTCTCTTGGCTATTAGCAAGTCCATCTGGCCTTGATATCTCTCTGATGCCCTTAATGAGACATTTTTAGTACTCTTTCCCAGCATTTCCCTTCTTCTAATGAGTTTAGTAACTAGTCCATGATAGAATAACAGAGACTGGATTTACCTATCCATCTGGGGCAATAAAAAATGGGCAAAATAAATAGAACAGTTTCAAGATGTTGGATATCAGGCAAAAAGATCAGTCATCCCTGAGTGATGAGAAACATGCAAGGTGAGCCCTATAATTGCCTAGCTAAATGCCTTGAGAGATGTTTCAAGCTGTGATGTAGAAAAAGGAAACTGAGGCAGAAACTATCTCTGAGTTAAAGAGATAAAGCTGAGAGTCCAGGGAGAGCAGCTAGAGTTCACAGAAGAAAATCCTGGGAAGGAGAAATCTACAAATAAAGAGAACTCCAGAGAGCTGCAGAGGACTGTTCTCAAGTATTCAGTTGAGTAATCATCAGCACATGTGGGAGGAAGCTACCCAAGGCTGGCAAAGAATGTCTGGAAAGGGTTAAAATAACCAGTACATAAAGATCACACAGGGCCAGGATTAGTACCTCTTCCCACCAGCAAGACTGGAAAACTTCATGGGTCATTTGGAAGAGTGCTGAGAAAGGTCTTGTCTCAGTAGAGACAAATAATTATCTCTGTAACGATTTCTATCCTGTTTCTGCCTAAAATTTTAGATGCAAATACTAAAAGGATCAAACTGTGTCTAAGTAACTTAAATGTACCCCAGAATAAAGCTCAAGAATATTTTTTAAAGGTTCAAAATTATCCAACACCCAGGCAATACGTATACAATGGCTGGCATCCAATCAAAACTTAGGAGGCATAGAAAAATGCAGGAAAATCCAACCTAATAAATGCATAAATTAGAACAGAAAAAAAGGTCTGAAATCAAAAGCCCCAACTTCCACCTTAATAAAAGCAGAAAAGGAACTTATTTATTTCTGCTTTGATTTCGTTATTTACCCAGTAGTAATTCAGGAGCAAGTTGTTCAGTTTCCATGTAGTTGTGCAGTTTTGAGTGAGTTTCTTAATCTTGAGTTCTTTTTTCTTTCTTTCTTTTTTTTTTTTGAGACAAGAGTCTCACTCTGTCATCCAGACAGGAGTGCAGTGGTGCGATCTCAGCTCACTGCAACCTCCACCTCCCAGTTCAAGCAATTCTCCTGCCTCAGCCTCCTGAGTAGCTGGGATTACAGGCAGGCATGACCACGCCCGGCTAATTTCTGTATTTTTTTAGTAGAGACGGGGTTTCACCATGTTAGTCAGGCTGGTCTCAAACTTCTGACCTTGTAATCCACCCACCTCAGCCTCCCAAAGTGCTCGGATTACAGGCATGAGCCACCACACCTGGCTCAGAAGTAGTCTAAGTCTCTTTGTAGGTGTCTAAGAACTTGCTTTACGAATCTGGGTGCTCCTGTATTGGATGCGTATATATTTAGGATAGTTAGCTCTTCTTATTGCATTGATCCCTTTATCATTATGTAATGCCCTTCTTTGTCTTTTTTTGATCTTTGTTGGTTTAAAGTCTGTTTTTTCAGAGACTAGGATTGCACCCCTGCTTTTTTTTTTTTTGCTTTCCATTTGTTTCTTAAATCTTCCTCCATCCCTTTATTTTCAGCCTATGTGTCTCCTTGCATGTGATTTTTTTTGTTTGTTTTCTTGCCATTGAATTTGACAGTTTTTATTATAGTCTAGATACAAGTCTGTTGTCAGAAATATGATTTGTATTGATATATACATTCATTTCACTTGGGTAAAGACCTAAAAGTGGAGTCACTAGATTATACGGGGATATATCTATACAATGGGATACTAACTACTCAGCAGTAAAAAGGAACACAATGTTTCACACAACACTATGAATTTCAAATTCATTCTGCTTAGTAAAATAACTGAAAGCCAAAATATTACATATTGTATAATATAATTTATCTGACATTTTGAAAAAGGCAAAACTATTGTGAAATTACAGAGCAGTGGTGCCAGGAATCGGGTTTTGGTAGAGATGTTGATTATAAAGGAGAAGCTAGATAAATTCTGGTGGGGGTGGTGGTGATAGAACTGTTCTATATCATTGTGGTGGTTAAAACTTTATACATCTGTCAAACCTATAGAGCTGTCACACCCTTTTCCAAATGGCTGCACCATTTTACATTCCCATCAGCAGTTTGCGAGGCTTCCATTTTTTCCACATCTCCACCAAGACTTCTTATCTGACTTCTTTTTTGTCAATGAAATATATTGCAATTTATTAGTTATCAGTGCAATGTGTTTTAGCACATCTATTTGTATGTCAAATGTATTATTTTAATATTTTCTTTCATGTGTAATATACATGAACTCACAAAATGTTGAGGCTGCCCCCAATAATTTCTATTATTTCTCTTTTCCTTTAATTTTCCTTTTTTCATCTCTGCTTCATGTACTGTGCCTTCATCTTCCTATGGTCTCTTCAGTTTGACTGTAAAGAAGTCTCTGTAAAGGGAAGGCAGTGTACTGCACATTTGCTCTTGTACCTTCACAGTGCTTGGTGCATAACCTGTTATTATCTGACTTCTTGATCATCCCCATCCTAGTGGGTATGAAGTAATAGCTTGTTGTGGTTTTTATTTGAATTTTCCTGATGACTAATAACATTGAGAATCTTTCAATGTGCTTATTGGCCATTAGTACATATGAGAGATGTGTGTTCTTAAGTAGTGAATAATAAAACTTCTTCTTCTTCTTATAAATGTACTGTACCAACTTTCCCATCATGATATTAAGGATCTAGTAAGAATACTAAATATTCACTCTGATAGCTCTTTCAAAAAGTTATTGGGAGACCTTCAAGATGAATGAGAATATGGGAGAAACTATACATAAAACTACACCAAACTCGGAGAAAGCCTTCAAGTGACAGTATAAGGGATGGAGAAAACAAGATCCTTAGCATTCAGGACTTGTTATATTAATAACCTGGGAAGGATTTCTTATAGAAGATTGTACCTCCTTGGATAGTATTTACTTGCTTTATCAGTGTATGTGGAATAGCTGGGCTCTCAATTTTTGTTAAGGTCTGAATAGAATTATTATGCAGATAAAAGTTCACAGAAGTGTGCTTTATTTTGGCTAAAAGCTTATTTGCATGTCATGCATTTTCTAATAATGTCTCCTCTTGAAGGTAGGTTTTATTTCAAGGCAGTATTTAGAAGCTATATCTTCAGTTTTTAATAGAAGAAATCAATAAGCCATTCAAATCATTTAATATTCTCCATCTTATCAATACAGACCAAAAGATGGGAGGAAAATAAAATAACATGGACAATGTTTATGATCAAGTTTTTTCACCTCAATGTAAATATAAAGTCCAAGACACATGGGGAGAAGTTCTAATAGGGAGGTTCTATGTGCTCAGGTTATGATATGTTTACTATTGTGACATGATTTTTATCATTTAAATTTAAATATATTTTTTAATGTTATTATTTATTCTCAGATCCATAAATTAGAATTTCTTAATTTCCAAAAATATGGGAATTTCAAGCTATCTTTTAATTTTTTTTATTATTATTTTTTCATCAAGATGAGATCTCACTATGTTGTCCAGGCTGATCTCAAACTGCTGGGCTCAAGTGATCCTCCTGCCTTGGCCTCCCAAAGTGCTGGGATTACAGGCATAAGCCACCATGCCCGGCTTCAAGTTGTCTTTTAGTAATGATTTCTAGCTTTATACTGTAGGTGGTGTCAAACCTTTGAAATTTATTGACTTTTACTTTATGGCCCAAATTTTGCAAATGTTTTATATGTACTTTAAAAGAATGTTTATTCCTCAGTTGTTGAAGGGAGTGGTTTTCTATATACTAATGTTTTTTTAAACTATCTGCAGTAAAGAACCAGATTTTTAAAATTTTAAATTTATCAGACAAAAGATTTGTAAAATAAAATAAAAATAAATTACTAAAAATGGAATGGAAAAAGTCATAAAGTATAGGCTTATATTTCTTATTAGATTTAAAAACATAAAATTTTTCTCATTAAATGTCTATTAAGATTTCTTTTACATATTTTCTTGTGGAAGAATAATTTGTGAATACATACTAATCTGGTGTGTGAGCCACCTTTTGAATAGCATTGCTCTGCATGCCTATTCAGTCTGATTTGGTAATTGTGTTGTTTATGTCCACTAGATCCTCATTAATATTTTGTCGTATCTGTCAATTCCTGAAAGAGGTGTTTTAAAATCTTCTAATCCGATCATGGGTATGTTTATAAACTCCTTTCATTCTGTAAAATCGTGTATCATATAAGTTCCAGCTGTTCTAAGGTACATATTTAGAATTGCTTCTATTTCTGATAAACTAAAATTTATCTTTACATAGTGAACCTCTGTCTATAATAATGCTGTTTCCTTAAAAATCTACTTTGCCTATTATTAATATATCTAGAGTGGCATTCTTTTGGTCAGCCTTCTACATATATATATATATATATATATGTATATGTATATATATATATTTAGGTGTGTATGTATATATATTATATAGTCTTATAATAAATACATACATATACTTATATATGTAATGTGTGTGTGTTTGCTTTATGCTTTAGAAGTAAATTTTCTTAACTGCAAAAAACTATTTTTCATACAATGCAATCTATTACTCTATATTTTAACTTCAGTATGTACTCCTTCTACATCTAACTTATGATGCATTTTCTATTTGTCCTGCCATGTTTCTTTTTTCCCCTTTATTGCTTCCTTTAGATAAATTTTTACATCCTTGTTTCTTCCTATTTATTTTCAAACTACATACTATTTTAGTATTCTTTTAGTAGTTATCCTAGCTATGACATTGCGCATACAACATTAAACTTATTCCAGTCTAATTTTAATCTATAAATTTACCCTTTTCCCAGAACAGGCAAAGAGCTTAGAATAACTTAAGTTGCCACCTCTACTAATATGATTATGCTTTTATATTATCTGTCTGTAGCTCTTTCTTTCTCTTGGTAACTAGCTGTGTATATATATATTATGCACTTCAAAATATATTATTGTTTGTGATATCGTTTGGCTCTGTGTTCCCAGCCAAATCTCATCTCAAATTGTAATCCCTACTTGTTGAGGGAGGGACCTGGTGGGAGGTGATTTGATCATGGAGCAGTTTCCTCCATGATGTTCTCATGATAGTGAGTGAGTTCTCACAACATGTTCTAAAAGTTTGGCACTTCCCCCTTCACTCTCCTCTGTCTCTCCTGCTGCCACAGAAGATGTGCCTTGCTTCTTGGCCTTCCACCATGATTGTAAGTTTCTTGAGGCTTCCCTAGCTATGTGGAACTGTTAATTAACCTCTTTTCTCTATAAATTACCCAGTCTTAGGCAGTTCTTTATGGCAGTGTGAAAACAGACTAATACAGTTTATAAAGTCAAAACTTATGATGTACACATATTTCATTTTCTCCTCATTCATATCTATATTTATGACCTTCCTTCTATTTCCCTCTAGACAATTTTCCTTTCACTTGAAGAACACCCTTTGGAATTTATTAATTGTAGGTCAGCAATAGTGAACTCAATTATTTGTGTATGTGTGTGTGTATTTCATCTTCATGCTTGAAGATTAATACAAGTGTGGGTTTCTTTTCCTTAATATATTGAAGATGATATTCCACTGTTGTCATCTGACTTTCATTGCTACTGTTAAATTATATGCTATCAATTTGGTTGGTGAACTTCAGCAGATATATTTTTCTCTTCCTACTTGCTTTTAACATTTTCTCTTTGGTTCTACTATTTTACTATAATGTTTTTCTCTGTAAATTTTTTTCTTTTTGCCTTACTTGAGATCTGTTGGGATTCTTGAACTGTGAATTGATTTTTTTTATAATCAGTTCTGGAAGGTTCTTAACCACACTTTTTTCAATAGCCTTCTCTTTCATTCTCTCTTACGGACTTATGGAACTTTGATCATATGAGTATTTGATCTTTAGCTGTATCTTTTATACTTCTACCTGGTCTTCTGTATTTTCCATTTATCTGTGTCTCTGCATTTTCATCTTGATATTTCTTTTCACCTTTTTAGTTCTACAAATTTTTTATTTAATAGCTTCTAATCTTTTGAGGTTTTTAAAGTTTAACACTTACATATGTTCCTTTAATAAATACACTGGGTCATCGACCAACTTAACCATTCTCTATTGGCTTTACAAGTGAAAGTTTCCATTTTGGTTTTCCTTCATTTATTTCTGTTTTCAATACACACTCCTGGTAAAGCCAAGGCTAAAATATTGGCTCTCAGTAGCTTTTTCTATTTTGCTTTATGTCTCTCTCTCTTTGTTTCTGTCTCTGTGTCTGTGTATAAGTCTTTCTTCCCTTTTGTGTCCTTTTATACCATCTTTATCATTTTTTTTCTTTATTCAATTAAAAGCTAGAGACTTGGCCATTTCATATTAATAAGAACCAAATCATTACTATGCATCCCTCCTCCCAGCTCAAACATTTGTGACAGTATACTGAATCCTGCTTAACACATTTTTTCTTCTGTCATTGCTTCTTCCTACCTTTCCTCTTTTCTTTTCTTCCTTCCCTCCTTCATTACAATTCTACTAGGCAGGCTCAAGGTAAAAGAGAAGGCCACATGATGGCAACAAAGGTGGACACAAGGAGGACATTAAAGCAAGAAAGCACTCAGTACAATCAGAAGGTTGCCACATGATATCCAACATGTTAGGAGTCAGGGTTCTCATTCTCAGAGATGCGAAATACCAAAATAAAAATGGGAAAAGCTACAATGAATCCTGTAGCTTCATAATAAAATTAAAGAAGTTAGTATAAAATATATGTATTATTTATATATGTATATTACATAATTTAAATTATATATTAGTATATTTACATAGTATACATTTTAACTTAGTTTTATTCTAGTCTCTCCCTCTCTATATATAATAGTTATATATTACATATATTTTATAAATTATGTAAATACACATGTATTATTATATCTATAATATATATAATATTTGTTACTGTCCACTAAGATAGACTAAGAGCAGTGAAATTCCAGTAGCAATAAATATGTGTATCATCCAGCTATTGGTTTCTATTTGATATTCTCCACTAAAGGAACCAGGGCTTTTTGAAAAATGGCTGATTTCAGGGTATAGATTGGGAGATACAAGATGGACTAAAATAATTTCCTGTGCTAGAAGGTAAGAAAGTGCTAAAAAAAATGAGCTTTTAGGAGTTCTCACTGGACAAATCTGGGATAATTTGATAATTAAAAGAAATATTTATAATAACAGATGATAACCATGGTAATAAAATAGGAATCCACAAGTTTACACTCATATAAATGAATAGTTCTACTTAAAAAGTCAACTAATAAATGAGATCAATAGTGGTATTTTAATTTTATAGTTGAGGAACTGAAGCAAAATGAGGCTTAGAGAGGTTAATTGGCTTTCCCGTTGTCACAGAACTAGTGAGTGGTATATTCAGGACATAAACCCAAATCTGTCTGACTCTAGACTCCATGTTCTTAACCACTACATTTAGTTTCTCATTTCTGATCTTCTGACTTTCAGACCAAGTCTAGACCTGCTGGCCTTATTGTTGGCTTTCTCTGAGGGTTGGCAACTAGCCCAGTAGTTATAATTACATAATGGAACTGTGAGTCCAGTGGCTATCATCATAAAATAATTCATCTTTCATCTTTTCCTGAAACCTTTCTTAGTATCCTACTCTGCTCCAGCTTCCCTGCTTCTAACATAAATGCTGTAGATGAACATTCATACTCATAACATTTTCCTGGTTTTGTTTCTGTTTTTAGGAATTGATACTAATACCGATGTGATTTTGTTTTAAGGAGCTCAGCTAAACAAAACCTTCCTATGAGAGGACCCAGTTAGCAGAAAGGAAATCCCTAAGCAACTCTCCCTTGGTGCTGAAAGAGTAGAACCAGCCAGTAGTTCAGACAACAGAGCATATTTTGCAACAAACCCTAAGCTAGCTGTGTATAGAACACCAGATACCAGCCAAACTCAACCTCTCCCTAGGTCTCCCATGCTAGAACTTTCCTTTCTAATTACAGTAAAAGGTTTGCAGGGACAGTAAAATTCAAAGTAAAATCAGACTTGTTCAAAACTGATTTGCTCTTGAAATAGGGCAAATTAGATATAGTCTGAGTTTGTAATACCGTTTGACTGACTGGGTAGCTAAGATTTGGCTTCCACAGAGCATAACAGCACTGAGATTTAAGAAAAGGGCCTTTCAATTTAACCACACAATTCTTATAACCACGAAATGACACATGGCCATATGTCCTTCTTCATGCCACGACTTGGCAATAGTCTGTGTTTTGTGCCCTGAAATACTGAAATTCTAAGCCAAATTCGTGAGAGAATTAGTCATGGACTTTGCTTCTCTTTGACTTCACATGACAAAGGTAAATCTGTGAATGTTTATAATCACGGTTATGGGTCTGGCACATGACACTAATGATGCAGTATCTTATGCCTAGTTTCATAACATTACAAGGTACAGTTAGCCAAGAGCCACTAGGACTGGATTAAGGCTCTATGGGATACTGGGGCACATAGTAATTTGCCAACTTTCCCTTCCATCCCCCTGACATAATAGATTACCCTTGAGGAAAAAAAATATTATTCATTGTGAAAATCAAACATAACTACAATTCAAGTGTAAACCACAAATCAAATATATGCTTCCATGGAATGTCCAATTTGAACATGAGAGAAAAATAAATTAGGATGTGGAGTTTCTTTATGGAGTAAACAGAAGCCTTTGGCTTTTAATCTGGACTTGAATATTATTTAAATAAATGTGATTGGTAAATTAAGGTGATATTCTTTCTTCAATCCTGATGTGCAGTTGCAGATAAGAGACCCAGATGATTTCTATCTCTTTTGTGTATGTTTATCTCCTGAGAGGATGCTATCATATACCAAGTAGGAATCCTTACTCTGCAAATGTTTCTTATCTGTAACAACAGCAATACTCTTCCTTGAGTAGGTGTTTTAGCACCATTTCCATCACAGCTGCCACCACCATCATCTTCATTATTATCATCAGTTAATACTGAGTGCTCACTGAATGATAAATACTAGGTTAATCAAAGGATACCATATGTGAAGAAAAGTCCAGCAAAAACTCAAATGTAGTCTCAGAGAATCAGAATCAGAAAACTATAAACTTTAAAGACCCCCCCCCGCTTTTCTCAAAACATCTGCAACCTAAATCTTTGTTACAATTTGCTTGTGTCTTCATCTAGACCTCATGGGAAGTCTGACATTCCCCTGCTAATATATTTGAGGATTCTTAATGGAGGTCTATACAGACAAAGAAGGAATGCTTCCCCTAACCCTCTGAAGACTCCCTGAAAATGAACTGACAAAAGGTGGATTAATAGAGGAAGAAGGCGTACAAATGTACTTTAATATGCATAGAACAGGGGAGTCCCAGAAGAATGGTTACCCTATAAACAAATGGGGTACTGATACTGATGTACCCTTCTTCATAGAGGGAAAGGAGATGGGGGAAAATGTGGTAAATTGAAGAATGGTAAATGATTTTTGTGGGGGGTGGGGGAATGGACCTAATGCTTTGACAACAGTTAGTAAATAATTTTCTTTTACAATTGAATAGGACAAAGAGCAGACATTGGTTTGGGACAAAGTCTGTCTGAGCTCTAGGTTTGGTGTATATTTTTCAGTGTCTTCATCTGTGATAAGCTTTAATCTTCTTTGGATAATGGAATTTCAGGGACAGCAATTATATTCCTCTTTTGCAGAGAAACTTGATAGAATAGTTTCATCCTGTGCTTTAGGGGAGACAAAAGATTGAGAGAAGGGATGTGGGAAAGGTCAGAGAGATCTTGGGGCTTCATCATGTCAAAGTGTAAATATCAGGGTAATGTTTTCTGAGCACCAACAGGACTTATGTCTCCTAGTCATTTCTGGCTCTGATTCTTCTCAACTCCTGCATACTGTACCTCTTATTGTATCGTATTGCACCTTGGTAGACCCTGCTCCAAGTTTAGATCTTTATTTCCTCCAATATTCCTCAATATCAAAATAGATTTTTATCAAGAATATAAGTTAGGTAAGTGGGAATGGAGAGTTAAGAAGATATTCAGCACATCAAAACAGAAAATAACAAAAACTTAAAATTGAATATCACACGGCTTCCAAATCCTTAAGTCTCTTGACAATACCTTCCATGAGGAATGTCTTGTGGAGTCTCTCTTTTCAGATCCCAGCCTCCTGTATCTTTTGGCTTTCTACTCCTCTCTTACCCCCACTTAACTCTCTAACTTCTAACCCCTCCATCTAACTGCCTCTTCCATCTCTGGCTGCCAAACATTCAAACTTTCTATTGTCTCATACTGAGTAAGTTATTTCTTTGTTATTCTCCTGCATGTTCTGGACTATGTGTTTTGGCATATTTTTAATAACCAAAAGACCAAGAGATGATTCTGCTAAGCAACAAAAGATATCTGCTCTAAGAGATAATTTTAATATTAAATTCTAAACTAATAATTGGATATAAATGTGTAGACACATCTACATAAACATACACACATACTTCCCCCAGCAGGTGCATGTGTGTGCACACACACACATACGCACAAATTTTCATTCCAAATGCAACAGGACCTCTTTAAATTGGCCTGGCTCTCACTTAAAAACAACTGCTAAGTTTTATGAACCTCCTAAAAGACAGGTGAATCCATTGTGCAAATGATGACCAATAATACACATTTAAAAAATACATAAGGTTTCATGGCTAGACGGAGGGGGCGGTTTATATTTCATATCAGACACCAAACTTCCCCTCAGATTGTCTAAATAGCTTCCTTTCTCCCCATCATCTGAATTCCTATGGCAGCTGCTACTCCCTTTCTCTTTCGTCCTGACTCATAGTCTCTTCTGTCTTATTTCCCTTCAGGTTCCTTCTCTTTCCTGTATTTGCTATTTTGTTTTCCCTTACCTAGGATCATCTTTCCTAAGTCTTTCCATCCTTTTTGTGCTGATTAGTAGAAGGTTTCTTCAGTCTGATTCACCTTGCTCAGCATAACAAAAGATCTGTATTTTTTTAAGCTACTGGCAGGGGGTTATAAATTCTGGCAATACTTTTTAGGTTTTACATTTATGAGAATGCATTATAATTTCAAATGTTCATGCCATTTGACATAGCATTTACTGTTAGTAATTTATCCTTAAATATACCTGCACACAAGATGTTTGTATAAAGTTATGTAATCACTCTGTGAGTTCATTTTGCCCACTGTCCAGATAGGGCCAATTTATCAAGAGAGGAGAATTGTGATAGAGAAAGTTTACTACAAGTATAGCCAGCTAAACAGGAGACCAGAGTTTTATTATTACTCAAAGCCTCCCCCAAAATACAGAAGCCAGGATTTTTCAAGGATAGGTTGGTGGGCAGGGTACTAGGGAAAGGGTGCTGCAGATTGGTTGGGGCTACAATCATAGGGATGTAGAAAATGGTGCACTGAGTCCAATTCTGGGTGTAGTTAACAGAGGAGTTGTTGGTCTGGGTGGGGCCATCAATTGTCAGAAATGCAAAAGCTTGAAAAGACATCTCAAAAGACCGATCTTAGGTTCTGGTAATTAGGGAAGTTGAAAATCTTGTGACCTCTGGAATAATGGCTGGTAATCATTTAACTACACTTACAACTTAGCAGAATTCAGGCCCCTCTCATCCTCCTAATCATGGCTTTTCATTAATCTCACAAAGGCAGCTTAGTTTTGGAAAGGGCTATTAGCAATTAAATTATGAACTAAGTTTCTCCCAAAGTTAACTTGGCCCACATCCAGGAATGAACAAGCACAGTTTGGAGGTTAAAGGCAAGATGCAGTTGGATAGGTCATGTCTCTTTCACTGTCATAATTTTCTCACTGTTACAATTTTGGCAAATGTGGTTTTAGTTGTTTATTACAGCATTATTTCTAACAGATAAACATGGTGGGAAAATATAAAAGCCCATAAATAAGGGCAGTTTAAGTAAATAATGCACATTCAAACTCTGGATGTCATGCAGATGTCATATAAAATTTCAGGAAAAATATTAGGGAAAAATTTCGGTATATAAATAAAAATATTTCCAAGGTATACTATAAAATAAGAAATCTGGGCACAAAAGAGTTTAAATGACATGCCACCATTGAAAATGTATATATTAATTTTTTTCTTTATATACAAAAATTTTTTTCTAGAAGAGTAAGCAAGAAATTACTAACAATCGGTTAATGATGTAAGCTTGTTGAAACCTGTTTGGGGTGGATCTCATTCATATGTATTAAACTCCATACTCTAAAAACAGAGAAAATACTTTTAGTTTCCTCCAACACCCATGGAAAAAATGGACTACAGGATAGCATTTGAGGATAGTAAAAATTAATATATCTAAACTATTTTTTATGAAGCAAACATATCACATTAAAGACTTAAAATGCATAAAAAGAACAGTACAGATCAACCTCTCTTCGAAATATTGAAATAAATTACAAACAATATATTATTAGAAAAAAATCTAACAGTTCATGAAGAGAATTCATCTTCCTGACCAAGTAGAGTTTATTCCAGTAGTGCAACAATAATTTTTGTATTAATAGATTAAAAGGGAAACTATAATAAAATCTCCACAGGTGCTGACAAGGTATTTGGCAAAATTTTATATCAAGTCATGATTTAGAAAAGAAACTGAGATGAAAAAAGGAAATATACACATGTTTTATATAAAATAGGAAAGATTAATACTTTTGAACAAAATGGAAATTGGTGTACATGTATTTTGAATCCAAGGTCGATGCCATGTTATAGTAGATGTATTACCATAAAATCCAGAACACTACCAAGATGTTAAATAACACCACTATTATTTACAACTATTCTGGAGGCACTAGTCATAGTAATAAAGCAGGAAAAAAATAGGTAAACACTATTCAAATAGGGAAATACAAAGTAGAATTACCATTAGAATTACCAGTAGAATTTCCATGTTATGATTGTGCACATGGAAAAACCCCAAAGACTTAACAGAATGATATATTCCAAACAATGAGATAATACAGAAATGTGAATGAGTTAAAAAAAAAAATCCCAAATCTACCACCTTCCTATATAGAAAAAAACAACAAATTACAAGATATGGAAGAAAACATATCCAATTTATAAAAAAAAAAAGTAGCCATAAAATATAAGGAAAAAACAAGACAAACAGAATCTATAATCTATAAGAGAAAAAACTGAAAATCATACTATGAATTAAAAGGAAGACTTGAACAAATGGAACAAATAGAATATTTGAGAAGAGAAAGACTAAATAAATATCATAAAGATACTATTTCTCCTTAAACTAAAATTACAACTGTGATAAAATAAAAATAAGTTATATTTGGAAGTAAATGCACTGTCTATTATCCATATGGAAAAAGAAACAAGAATAAATAACCAAAAAATTTCAAAATTAAAAGGAATTAAGAGAACTAGCTCTAACAGATACATCATATTTCAAGTACACACACATACACATATACATATTTAAAAGAACAAATGTCCAATTGAAGGACAGATTAGTGGAATAGATAGTGCAGACACAGACCTAGTACATGTGAAAATTAAGTATATATGAAAAAGTTGGCATTAGTAGATTAGCAGAGAAAAGATGGATTTAATAATTTATGTTAATGCCCCTGATAAGCCATATGGTAAAATTGGATCCCTAACTTATACCATATTCCAAAATAAGTGCCAAGTGGATCCAATATTTTTTCAAGAAAATGAATAGAGAGCTAAGAAAAAAAAACATGGAAGGTTTAAAATTTTTTTCCAAGTGGGAAAATGCCTTTACAGCTATGCCACAAAACCCAGAAACTACCGAAGGAAACATAAGGAAATATACTTTCATAATCTTCTTATCTAAAAAAAGACACCATAATTAAAATCAAAAGTCAAATAAAACTGGGAAAATGCATTTAAAATACGTCACAGGCAATATGATAAATTCTTATCAATATGAAGTGCTCCTATGATTCGATTTTAAAAAGCCAATAGAAAAACTAGGCAAGGAACATGAATACATAATTCTCAACAAAGGAGAAACAATTATCTTTAAAAATATGTAAACAAATCTCTTTCATAATCAGTGGAACAAAATTTAAACCCTCAGATGCCATTTAATTTTCACCTACAAGTTTGACAAAGATCAAAACAGTTGATTACACACTGTACTTATTTGGTTAAAGTGGTATCCTCATACAAAATTGGTGGAAGTATACATTGGTATAACCCCTATAGAAGACAATCTGTCAGTATCTATCAAAATCAGAAAGGTTTATTTGCTTGACCCTGTAATTTTACTTCTGGGAATTTACCCTAAAGATACACACATAAATAGGTACAATAAGATATGTATAAGAATGACTGATGTTTCAATACAAAAACAAAAAGTGAAAGAAAAAATCAAAATCTCCATTAGTAAAGGATTATCTTTTAATAAATCTCCATTTGTAAAAGATTAATAAAGGTTATATAAATTATGACAAATTCAAATGATATAAAACTCTTCAAGCGCAAAAAGGCATGAATCAGTTACATGCACTGAAATGAACAGTTTCTCTTGAGAATGGAATAAGTGAGGAAAAAAGGTGCAAAAACTGAGTATGTGTATAAAACACAAAGCATGTTATATAAAATTTTATAGTTATACATTGAGAATGTGTGTGGAAATACATAAGAAACTGGTAAGAGTTATGCCCCTGGGAAGGAGAACCAGGAAACTCACTTTTCACTATTTTGGGTTCTTGGAATTACCTATCATTTCCATATTTTACCTATCTATAAATACAATTTTAAAAAATTAACAGGAGATAGAAAAGTGAGTCAGCTGTGGCCTGACTTGGTTGCTATAAGAGCAATCTGTTCATGCCACTTTGCCTCAGTTATTTTGTATTTGAGAACATTTCATCCTTGCTTTAAATATATTTAAAAATATTATACTACAATCCAATATTACATAGTTTTATACATTATGATTATATATACAAACAAAAATTAGGAATAAACCAGTTATGATCATTAAAACTGGTAAAAATTGTAAAATCTTTTGAAGACCTCTAGAATTTTCTAAAGTAGAGACTTTGATGTCACTGATATAAATTTCATGAAGGACAGTCACTTAGGAACTCAGCAACTATCTGCCAAAAGCTTTTGCCTGATAATTCAAGCAAAGCTATTTATTTAACTTTTAGCATAAAACCAGAGTAGTTTTCAAAATGCATTGAAATCCTACTGAGTCAAATGTGCTAAAGAGGTCAAGACTTCCAGGCTTTTACCCATGCCACATGTAGACACTGATCACTGAAAGTGCTGTTAAAGATTATCAAGAAGATTTAGACTCTAATTGAAACCATACTACGAAGAATTAGTAATTTCTTTGGATAGTATTTGCTATTGTGAGGAAAGTGTGTGATCTTGTTTGGATCCATGCTCCACCCAAATCTCAGGTCGAATGATAGTCCCAGGTGTTGGAAGTGGGGCCTGGGAGAGGGGAGATGATTGAATCATGGGGGTGGTTTCTTGTGAATGGTTTAGCACCACCCCGTCTTAGTACTGCATAGTGATAGAGTTCTTAGGAGATCTGGTTGTTTAAAAGTGTGTAGCACCTCTTCCCTCTGTCTCTTGTTGCTCTGGCCATGTGACCTGCCTGCTTTCCCTTCACCTTCCACATGATTCATAGTTTCCTGAGGCCTCACCAGAAGCTGAGCAGATGGCAGCATCATGCTTCCTGTACAGCCTGCTAAACTAATTAAACATCTTTTCTTTATAAATTACTCAGTCTCAGGTCTTTCTTTATAGCAATGCAAAAACGGACTAATACAGCATTGTTTAGTGTAACTTTTATTTTATGCTAAACAATAATATATATGTTATTACTGTGTTTTTTCTACTAAAGTTAGCTATTACTTTAATAATGCATCATGTATATATTTATTACCAAGATTTAGACATTTCCCAATGTATAACAACTTCAAACCATCAGGTTGCACATGGGAAACACACATAATCTTATCTGTGAATTTTTCACTCCCCAGAAGCCTGCACAAAGAAGGCAGTGCTCTCCCGTGGGTTACTCCTGATCCACTTGTAAGTCTTTTCCTTCAGCTGAATACAGACTGCTGGGTTTCTCTGCACCCTCTGATCTCCTGTATCTTTGGGGAAGGACTATGATGTCTCTAATTCTCTGAGCAGACACTGGCTTTATCCATTTTATCAATGTATGAATCCTTTCTATTTCCTCTTACATTTTCTTATCAGCTCCTGGACTCACTCCATCCTCCGACCCACACCCACTGCTCTCATGTTGCCTCAGAGGTAGAGAACAGATCTCAAAACTTTTATTAAGTCAAATCTTGAGAAAATTAGAGTACATGCTCCAACATTGAATAAAATGAAAAGGTATTAGTGAGAGTTATATTACAGATGTAGTCAGACCAAGATGGTACTGACCAGAAACAAAAGTAAATATGAAGAGGAAGAGAACTTGTGAAATACTTACACACATAGAGAAGGATTTCCTCTTAGTTTATTTGCTCAATAATTATTTACCACCAAAAATAATGTACTATTGGGTATTATCTGCTATTTTGACTCTTCTAGGAGTCCTGAAACTCACTCCTACTTCTAACAGAAACTTCCAGAAAAAGGATGTCCACTTAGATTAGTTTTCCTTTAGTTTCTAAATTTTTCCATTAAGTTCAACTACATAAAATAAGTCAAGCATTTTTGCTTTGATTGATGCCAGAAGCCTCAAATTCCCTGTAATGATAACTGCCTTTTTAATTGTATTCAGTGTCCTAAGATAACAAATACTGAATGCAAAGGTGTCCTATGTTATCAGGAATTAAGAATCTTTTAAATTACGTAACATTTATCTTCACTGAGACCTACTGAACATTTATTTCCTGTTTACAATGCAAACAGGAGAAAAAACTTTAAAAAGGCATTTCTAAGCCTAGACATTCCCCAATATCTCAATGTTTGATATAATACAGATTAGCATAAAAACATTTGTCTAATGCTTTTTTCATTTGATTTTTGGACCCCATCTTTTCATGAAGATGCCCTAAGTGGTCCCTTCAAGGTAGACACAATTGATATTATTAGTTGCCTTTTCCACTCTAGAGTGGTTAAAGTTAGCAAAAATGGAAAATAGAAAGTCTCTCTTGAATGCCTGGCCTGCCTATCCAATGTCTACAAGTCTTTCCACCTGGTTGTGCCCCGGGACTGTGACTCCCTACGCCTTCTTCTGATGCAAGTCTCTTCTGTCACCTCCTTGTCAAGAAGTAGCAACCATCCTGTTACTTAGGCCAGAAACTCTGGTCTCATTTTTGACTCTTTCTTTTCTGTCAAATAAAAAAAAATCAGTCTTATTTAAAACATTACAACACACACAAACACACACACACTCATCTGTCCCTTCCCAATGAGATGTTCATGATCAGACCATCAACTCTCAGCCCAATTAGCCATTTAGTTGCCTTTCAAACTCTGGTCTTATCTTTTCTAAATTATTTTTGTGTTTAATAGTCATCCTCTCTCTTTGAATTCATGTTTGGAAAGCAAAACCTAAATAATAACTTTTCTCCATTGCAAATCTGATCATGTAATTTCCTCACTTAAAATCTCTAATGCAACACATTGGCTTCTAGAATTAAGTCAAAATTCCAGCAGGCTGAAGTCAGATGTGATCCAGGAATAAGTCCCTGCTTTTATCTTCAGCCTCACATTTTGTGCTTCTGAGTTCCAGCCACATTTAACTACTTTAAGTTCCTTGAAATATTTCAAATGTTCTCCCCTGCCTCTGATCCTTTGCATTTGCAGTTACTCCTGTTTAACTGTTTATTACTCAATATATAGGTCTTAGGATAGAGCTCACATCTTCCAAAAGGCTTTGCCAGATCCTCTCCATTACCATACTTCTGCCAATACTGGGTCAATGGGGCAATGTTCCACTGATAGACTCTGGTAACCACCTATGTCATATGACGTATTACCTGTATTTCAAATTTCCTCTTACTCTGAACCACTCAGTAAATAATGAACAATTTGAACAGAGATTATAGCCCTGAACCTAACAGAATGCCTATCACAAAGTAGCTATACCGTATTTGTTAGATGATTACGTGACTGAGTGAATGAATGAACCTCAATGTCTCATAACTTCTAGTTGAAATCAATATCCTAAGACAAGCTTATGTCCCAATTAGGGACCTGAATGCCACAGACAGTTAGAAGCCCAAAGGAAGAACAACCTCTTTTTCAATGACAACACCAATCTTGGCAGTCACCATATTAAAGAAAATATTTGTTCCCTACTGCAAAGGAGTATGTGGACAGTAAAAGCCAAGGACTTGAAAGCTCCATAATGGAATCCTTCCTAATATCTCTGGAAACACAGTGCCACAAGTCTGTGTGCAGTGATGAAAAAGCAATAAGCAGATTTTACTAGCAGAAGGACTGTTTACAACAAAAGACAAGAATGGATGAATGGGTATCCCTCCCTCCTTCCTTCCTTCCCTCCCTCTCTTCCTCTCTTCCTGGTTGAAACACACACATTATAAACTCACAAACACATACTTACACATGACCATTTGCCGCCTCTGGTTGTAGAGGAGTAGGACAAACACAAACAGGCAATATTTTACAAATATCTAAGGTGAGCTCTCAGTTCCATTAAATATTTATCAGCCAGCATCTGTCCACTGAGTACTTTGTTATGCTTATTTTTTTGTGTTATTTTTCTGTCTGGAGTTAAACTGATGACCTTAGCCAAAGATAAAAAGGATTTATAATGCAGATATATACAACACAGCATCCTGGAAACACCTCTCTTCAACTCACCCTATGGATGTCAGATTAGAAAGGTGCTTCTAGGCTCAGAAGCATTCTGAGCATCTGTCTGGTTCGTTTGGCATCACAGAAAAGAAAAAGATAGGAAGGGGTCCAGTCTCAGCTTTCTGCACATGGCTAGCAAGTTTCCCCAGCACCATTTATTTTACACAAAATTTAACACCGGATGGATTGAAGAAAAATGGAAAAGTTAACTCCAGATGGATTAAACATAAGACCTAACACCATAAAAAGCCTAGAAGAAAACGTAGGCAACACCGTTCAGGACATAGGCATAGGCAAGGACCTCATGACTAAAACACCAAAAGTAATGGCAACAAAAGCCAAAACAGACAAATGGGATCTAATTAAACTCCAGAGCTTCTGTACAGCAAAAGAAACAATCATTAGAGTGAACTAGCAACCAACGGAATGGGAAAAAATTTTCTCAAGCCCCCCATCTGACAAAGGGCTAATACCCAGAATCTACAAAGAACTAAAGCAGATTTACAAGAAAAAAACAAACCCACCAAAAGGTGGGTGAAGGATATGAACAGACACTTTTCAAAAGAAGATATTTATGGGGCCAATAAACATATGAAAAAATGCTCATCATCACTGGTCATTAAAGCATTGCAAATCAAAACCATATTGAGATACCATCTTACACCATTTAGAATGGTGATTATTAAAAAATCTGAGACAACAGATGCTGGAGAGGATGTGGAGAAATAGGAACACTTTTACACTGTTGGTGGGAGTGTAAATTAGTTCAACCATTGTGGAAGACAGTGTGGCGATTCCTCAATAGAATTACCATTTGACCTAGCAATCCCATTACTGGGCATATACCCAAAGGATTATAAATTGTTCTATTATAAAGACACATGCACACATATGTTCACTGCGGCACTGTTTATAATAGCAAAGACCTGTAACAAACCCAAATGTCCATCAATGATAGACTAGATAAATAAAATGTGGCACATATACACCATGGAATGCTATGCAGCCATAAAAAAGGATGAGTTCATGTCCTTTGTAGGGACATGGTTGAATCTGGAAACCATCATTCTCAGCAAACTGACACAAGATCAGAAAATCAAACACCACATGTTCTCACTCATAGGTGGGTGTTGAACAATGAGAACACATGGACACAGGGAGGGGAACACACAAACTGGGGTCTGTTGGGGGGTGGGTGCTAGGGGAGGGATAACATTGGGATAAATGCCTGATGTAGGTGATGTGGGGATGGAGGCAGCAAACCACCATGGCATCTGTGTACCTATGCAACAATCCTATAAGTTCTGCACATGTACCCCAGAACTTAAAGTACAATAAAAAGAAAAAGATAGGAAAAGAAGATTTGGCAACTATGGTGTAAATTATTTGGTCTTAAGGGCTAATTCACCCCTAAACAGAAGAGGAATTAGCCCTGGGCCAGGCTGACTGGGGGAAGATCAAATTTACTGACACTGCTCATTGGAGGAAGAACTGGGAAGGACATGGAAGTTGGGTGGTTCCTCATTTTCTTAGGGTAGTTAAAGCCCCTAAATGTGGCACTAATAATAAGATGATGATATATTGTCAATGATGTGTGTGGCTTTCCTTTCCTTCCCCCAGTTATTAAAGCTGTATTCACTGGGATATACATAGTAATTTGTTGAAAATGATGATTTGCCTAGAAACTCTTACAAAACCCCAAGAGCCCATTATATTAGTAGAAGTGACAAGAAAATAAATGTTTTTGACAAGGGAGTGTTTCTATCTAGAAAAGATGGTTGCAATGTCGATGATTATTCAGGGAATCAAACTTATTTAAACACACTGTCTCTGATACTTAATACATGTTATCGAGTGGCTTTTTGTGGCTAATAAAACTTGGTTTACATTCAACCCTGTGCCCACTCTGATTCACCTCCCTGGGCTCACTTAAAGTGCATTAAGAAGCAGCAAGCCAGATCAGGACGATTTGCTGCTAAACTTTTAAATAATTCATTTATGCACCACTGCTTTCAGACTGTGTTTTTACAAATGCTGTAATGAGACAAGCTGTGAACTGTTTTACATGGGGAAAAGGCAGCAAAGTCACTGTAAGAATACCTACTTCCCAGGCCTTATTTCCCTGAGATTCAAGAAGAAACAACAGAAACATTTGTGCTATTTGTCTAGTCTCCATACATATGGCATCAACTAGGTCCCATTTATGCTTCTTTGTTAACTAGAATTAAAGCCCTGTCTTATTGCAGAGACTTAATTCCTGAGTTAATTTATAAAATTTATATTAAGTCCAATCCAATTCCCAAAAAGCTATTTTGGGAGAGGGACTTCACAAAGTTATTTAAAAATTTCTCTGAATAAACAACTGAGCAAAAATATCCGACAAACGTAGAATTTTAAATGATGTGCACTTGAAACTGTAAGATGATGAAGCATATTATAAAGCAATGGCATTTAAGAATGTGGCACTAACCACAGAACACACAGGCAATCAATGAAACACCCTAAAAAATCTAGAAACAGGTGAAGAATATTTACATCTTCAAAACACAATAGAAACAGAAGGGCAAACCAGTGAGAAAGAAAAATGTTTTATTTTCTTAAGATGATTCAATATTTGGTTACTTTTATGATACAGAAATTGTATTCACAGAATTTGCTAATTTAAATTTCAAATAGAGGCCAGGCGCAATGACATCTGTAATCTCAGCAGTTTGGAAGGCTGAGGCAGGCCGATCACTTGAGGTCAGGAGTTTGAGACCAGCCTGACTAACATGGCAAAACCCTGACTGTACTAAAAATACAGAAATTAGCTGGAGGTGGTTGTGCTCACCTGTGGGCTCAGCTACTCAGAAGGGTGAGGCAGGAGAATCACTTGAACCCAGGAGGTGGAGGTTTCAGTGAGCCTAGATTGAGCCACTGCACTGCAGCCTGAGCGACAGAGTGAGACTCATCTCAAAAAATAAATAAAATAAATAAGTAAACAAATAAATTCCAAATAGACGAATCCCTTGTATCATAAGCAAAATCATAGAAGTACTAAAAAAACTAAGTGAACATTTATGTACTCTTAGAGAGGGGAAGATCGTTCTAAGAGATAAACCACAAATAAAGAGATTATTATCTTTTATTATTGAGAAATATAAAAACATCTGTACATAAAAATAGCATTAACAAAATTAAAAGATAAATAACAAGTTATTTATTATTTATTAAAGGGTAAGAATTTTTTTTTTTACTTTAGGTTCTGGGGTACATGTGAAGATCATGCAGGATTGTTGCATAGGTACACACATGGCAATGTGGTTTGCTGCCTCCATCCCCCCCCGTTACCTACATCTGGCATTTCTACCAATGTTATCCCTATCTGACCTCCCAACACCCCCGCTGTCCCTCCCTTGCCCCACCCCCAACAGACTCCAGTGTGTGATGCTCCCCTCCCTGTGTCCACGTGTTCTCCTTGTTCAACACCCGCCTATGAGTGAGAACATGCGGTGTTTGATTTTCTGTTCTTGTTGTCAGTTTACTGAGAATGATGGTTTCCAGTTTCATCCATGTCCCTGCAAAGGACACAAACTCATCGTTTTTTATGGATGCATAGTATTCCATGGTGTATAGGTGCCACATTTTCCTTGTGCACTCTATTGTCGATGGGCATTTGGGCTGGTTTGAGGTCTTTGCTATTGTAAACAGTGCTGCCATGAACATACGTGTGCATTTGTCTTTATAACAGAATGATTTATAATCCTTTGGATATACACCCAGTGATAGGATTGCTGGGTCAAATGGAATTTTTATTTCTAGGACCTTGAGGAATCGCCACACTGTCTTCCACAGTGGTTGAACTAGTTTACACTCCCACCAACAGTGTAAAAGTGTTTCTATTTCTCCACATCCTCTCCAGCATCTGTTGTCTCCAGATTTTTTTAATGATCACCATTCTAACAGGCATGAGATCTTATCTCAATGTGGTTTTGATTTGCAATGCTTTAATGACCAGTGATGATGAACATGTTTTCATATGTTTGTTGGCCACATAAATGTCTTCTTTTGAAAAGTGTGTTCATATCCTTCACCCACTTTTTGATGGGTTTGTTAGGTTTTTCTTGTAAATCTGATTTAGTTCTTTGCAGATTCTGGATATTAGCCCTTTGTCAGATGGGAAGATTGCAAACATTTTTTTCCCATTCTATTTGTTGCTGGTTCAATCTAATGATTGTTTCTTTTGCTGTACTGAAGCTGTGGAGTTTGATTAGGTCCCATTTGTCTATTTTGACTTTTGTAGCCAATGCTTTTGATGTTTTAGTCATGAAGTCCTTGCCTATGCCTACATCCTGAATGGTTTTGCCTAGGTTTTCTTCTAGGGTTTTTGTGGTGTTAGGTCTTATGTTTAAGTCTTTAATCCATGTGGGGTTAATTTTAGTGTAAGGTGTCAGGAAGGGGTCCAGTTTCTGCTTTCTGCACATGGATAGCCAGTTTTAAGTGTCTCATGGATTTTTTACATATCAAAAATAACAAAATATTTTTGAAATGGGTACAAGATATAATTAAGACATGACAGAAAATTTCCCATACGTAAAATTCCAAGATACTCTGTTTTGTTTGTTTGATTTTGCTTGTCCCAATAGCAAGGATAAAAAGACTATATACTGCTAATATTGAGTAGGGTGTGGGGAAAAAATCACCTTCCTATATGTTTTTGGCTTTTGAGACAGGGTCTCGCTGTGTCGAACAGGCTGGAATGCAGTGGTGCAATTATGGCTCACTTCAGCCTTGACCTCCTGGACTCAAGCAATCCTCCCACATCAGTTCCCTAGTACCATGTCCAGCTAATGTGTTTTTTGGTTTTTAGTAGAGACAAGGTCTCATTATGTTGCCCAGGCTACCTTCTTACACTTATGATAGTTGTTTTTCTTTTTTTCTATAGGAAATATTCTCAAATGACTGTATGCTCCAAATATTTTTAAGAATATTTAAATGTGAAATATTTTAAAAAAATTAATGGAAAAATTTTATTCTAGAAATTTATATAAGGAAGCAATCAGAGGAATTTGTAAATATGTACATAAAAAGTTTATGTTATTTATAATAGTAAAAACTTAAGGTTAACAAACATCCCAAAGCAGGGTACTTACATAGAATGGAATACTATAGCTATTAATAATTTTTGGAAAAAATATTTATTAATAGAAATATTAATGACTTTTAAAAATAAAAGAGTACACAATAGCATGTAAAATATGCTACTAATTTTGTATAGATATATATATATATGCACACACGAAACTGAGACATTGAGTAAATAAGGACACAAAAAGGATGAAAGTGAAATGTGGTTAAAATTATATTAAGAAACTACTAAGCAAAATGAATCTAATATAGTTATATTAATGTCAGACAAATTAGTCTTTAAAGGAAAAGCATCACTAGAGATTTAAAAAAAAAAGAGTTACTATTTTTTGAAATACTTTTAAATTCACAGATAAAGAGCGAGAATACCAAAAAGAATTCGAGGATACTCTTCACTCAGATTCACCCATTGATATCATTTGACCACATTTCCTTTATTATTATTTCTCTATAAATACACATTAGTATTTTTTCTGAGCCACTTGATAGTAAGTTACACACAAGATGCTCCCTTACCCTTAAGCCCATCAATGTGAATTTTCTAACAATAAAAACATTCTTTTACATAATGTAGGGCAATGATTAAAATCAGGAAATTTAGAATGATATAATGATAATGACATATCACAATATATAACATGATATATCAAAATATATATGTTATATCTATGGTCCATATTAAAATTTTGCAGTTGCCTCATAATGTCCTTCATAACAATTTTTTTTCTTGATCTAAGATCTAATCCAGGATTATGTACTGCATTTAGCTGTCAAGTTCTTTTAGTTTCCTTTAATATGGGTACAGTTTCTTAGACTTACTTTGCTTTTTATTATATTGACATCTTAAAAGAATACAGGCAGTTATTTTGTAGACTATTCTTAAATCTGGGTATGTCTGATGTTTATGCATTTTTGGCAGGAATACCACATAAGTGATGTTGTTTCTTCTCATTGAATCACATCAGAAAGTCCATAAGCTAACATTGTTCAGAATAGTTGCCCAGTATGCCACTGTTCGGTAAACTATTTAAATCAATTTCCTACTGTAGTACATTTAGGTAGATCTCAACTTTTAAAGATCTGGTAAACTGTGCTGCAGTAAGTATTCCTGAAAACACATATTTTCATGGGTGTCTAATTTCCTTTGGCTAAATTCTTCTGGTGAAACCACTTAGTCAAAGGGTAAAGGGTAGACTTTTTTTTTTTTGATGGGGCTATTCATCACCTTAAGCATTTATCTTTTCTTCGTGTTACAGACATTCCAATTATAAAATTTTATTTTTAAATATAAAATAAATTATTGTTGGCTATATTCACTCTACTGTGCTATGAAGTAACAGCTCTCATCCATTCTAGCTATATTTTTGTCCCCATTTATCATCCCTACTCCACCCCTACCCATACCCCACTACCCTTTCCAGCCTCTGGTAACAATTATTCTATTCTTTATCTCCATGAGTTCAGTTGTTTTAATTTTTAGCTCCAACAAATGAGTGAGAACATGCACAGTTTGTCTTTCTGTGGTTGACTTATTTCACTTAACATAATGTACTCCAGTTCCATCCATGTTGTTGTAAGACAAAATCTCGTTCTTTTTACGGCTGAATGGTACTCCATTGTGTATATGTACCACATTTTCTTTATCCATTTATCAGTGGATGGGCACTTCAGTTGCAATCTTGGCTATTGTACATAGTGCTTCAATAAACATGGTAGTATAGATATTTTGTTGATATACTGATTTCCTTTCTTTTGGATATATAACTAGCAGTGAGATTACTGGATCATATGATACAGTTATATTAATGTCAGACAAATTAGTCTTTTAAACTATTTTTAGTTTTTTGAGGAACTCCCATGTTGTGCTTATTAGTGGTTGTACTAATTTACACTCCCATCAACACTGTACAAGGGTTCCCTTTACTCCACATCCCTGGCAGCATTTGTTATTACCTGACTTTTGGATACAAACTACTTTAACTGGGTGAAAAGCTGCCCAGACCAATGTCCTGGAGTTTCCTCAATGTTTTCTTGTAGTAGTTTCAGAGTTTGAGGCCTTAGATTTAAGTATTTAATCCATTCTGATTTGAATTCTCTATATCATGAGAAATAGAGGTCTGATGTTTTTCCTTCTGCACATGGATATCCCGTTTCCCCAGCATAATTTATTGAAGAGACTCTCCTTCCCCAATGTATGTTCTTAGCACCTTTGTTGAAAATGAGTTAACTGTAGATGAATGGATTTGTTTCTGGGTTCTCTACCCTTTCATTGGTCCATGTGTCTTTTTTTTATGCTAGTATTGTGTTGTTTTGTTTACTATCTCTATGTAATATAATTTGAAGTCAGGTAATGTGATTCCTTCAGTTTCATTCTTTTTGCTCAGCATGGCTTTGGCTACTATGGTTCGTTTTAGTTCCATAAAATTTTAGGATTAATTTTTCTATTTCTGTGAAGAAAAGTCATTAATATTTTGACAGAGGTTACACTGAATCTATGGATTGCTTTGGATAGTGTGAATGTTTTAAACAATGTTGATTTTAAAATGTATTACTACATCTTGATAATATCCAAGTCAACAGGAAGCTGACAATTCTCAATTTGTTTGCCCTTAACACAAGTTCAAAATACATTTTAAAAAAATCAACAGCTAAAGAGAAATTATAACTAAATTACTTGGTAAAATAAGATATATCAAGAAGACAAAAAATTAATAAACACACAGAATATTGCAAAAGTATAATTAATAAGTTTAATCTAATAGACACAAATAAAAATGTTCCCCTCCTCTCAACTAACCCTACGGGATAATAACATAAATTCCAAGCATACTGTGACATTTATCAAAATTAACCACTTTATTTTCTTCAAAGCATGTCTAAATAATTTTTCAGGATCAGATATCATCTAAAACACATTCTGGATTACTGAGGCAGACCACCATTACCGAGGCAGTTCTAACTATACCTCTATAAACAAAACTGCAAGTAAGTTAACACAGCAGGTAGGCAGAGCCCACAGCAGCTCAGCAATGCCTCTGCTGGCAGACTGTAACTAGGCTACCTCCTAGCTGGGCAGGGCACCTCTGCAAAAAGGCAGCAGCACATCAGGAACTTATAAATAAAGCCCCACCTTCCCAGGACAGAGCACCTGGGAAAAAAGGCGGTTATGAGTTCCGCTGCAGCAGACTTAAATGTACCTGACCAGCAGCTCTGAATGAAACAATGGAGCTCACAGCTCAGCACTTGCGCTCCTATAAGGGACAGACTGTCTCCTCAAGCACCTCCTTGACCTCATATATCCAAAGAGACACCTCATAAAGGAGAGCTCAGACTGACATCTGGTGGGTATCCTTCTGGGACAAAGATAACAGAAGAAGAAACTGGCAGAGACCCTTACTGTTCTACAGCCACCCCAGGTGATCCCCAGGCAAGCAGGGGCTGGAGTGGACCTCCAGCAGTCCTACAGCAGAGGAGCCTGACTGTTAGAAGGAAAACTAAAAAACAGCAAGGAATAATTTCATCACCAACAAAAAGGATGTCCACTCAGAGACCTCATCTGAGAGTTACCAACTACAAAGAGTACAGGTAGATAAATCCACAAATATGAGAAGAAACCAGCACAAAAAGGATGAAAACACCCAAAACCAGAATGCCTCTCCTCGTCCAAGGGATCACAACTACTCACCAGTGAGAAAACAAGGCTGGATGGAGAATGAGTCTAATGAATTGACAGAAACAGGCTTCAGAAGGTGGGTAATAACAAACTTCTCTGAGCTAAAAGAACATGTTCTAACCCAATGCAAAGAAACTAAGAAACTTTAAAAAGAAGTTTGAAGAAATGCTAATGAGAATAAATAGCTTAGAGAAGAATATAAATGAACTGATGGAGCTGAAAAACACAACACAAGAACTTCATGAAGCATGTACAAGTTTCAATAGCCAAATCAACCAAGCAGAAGAAAGGATATCAGAGATTGAAAATCAACTCAATGAAATAAAATGATAAGGCAAAATTAGAGAAAAAAAGAGTGAAAAGAAACTAACAAAGTTTCCAAGAAATATGGGATTATGTGAAAATACCTAATCTATGTTTAATAGGTGTATCTGAATGTAACGAGAGAATGAATCCAAGCTGGAAAATACTCTTCAGGATATTATCCAGGAGAATTTCCCCAACCTAGCAAGGCAGGCCAATATTCAAGTCCAGGAAATACAGAGAACACCACAAAGATATTCCTCAAGAAGAGCAACCCCAAAGCACATAATCGTCAGATTCACCAGGGTTGCAATGAAGGAAAAAATGCCAGGGGCAGCCAGAGAGAAAGGTTAAGTTACCCACAAAGGGAAGCCCATCAGACTCACAGTGGATCTCTTGGCAGAAACCCTACAAGCCAGAAGTGAATGGGGGAAATATTCAAGATCCTTAAAGTACAGAACTTTCAACCCAGAATTTCATATCCAGCCAAACTAAGCTTAATAAGCAAAGGAGAAATGAAATCCTTTATGAACAAGCAATTGCTAAGAGGTTTCATCACTACCAGGCCTGCCTTACAAGAGCTCCTGAAAGAAGTACTAAACATAGAAAGGAACAACCAGTACCAGCCACTCCAAAAACATACCAAATGGTAAAGAACAATGAAGAAACTGCATCAACTAATGGGCAAAACAACCAACTAGCATCAAAATTGCAGGATCAAATTCACATATAACAATATTAACCTTAAATGTAAATGAGCTAAATGCCCCAATCAAAAGACATAGACTGGCAAACTGGATTAAAAGTCAAAACCCATCGGTGTGCTGTATCCAGGAAACTCATCTCACATGCAAGGACACACATCGGCTCAAAACAAAGTGATGGAGGAAGATTTACCAAGAAAATGGAGAGCAAAAAAAAAAGCAGGAGTTGCAAGCCTAGTCTCTGATAAAATAGACTTTAAACCAACAAAGATCAAAAGAGACAAAGAAGGGCATTACATAATGCTAAAAGGATCAATGCAACAAGAAGAGCCAACAATCCTAAATATATATGCACACAATACAGAAGTACCCAGTTACATAAAGCAAGTTCTTAACAACGTACAAAGAGACTTAGACTCCCACACAATAATAGTAGGAGACTTTTACACTCCACTGTCAATATTGGACATATCAACAAGACAGAAAATTAACAAGAATACCCAGCACTTGAACTCAGATCTGGACCAAGCAAACATAATAGACATCTACAGAACTATCTATGTCAAATCCACAGAATATACATTCTTCTTAGAACCACATCACATCTACTTTAAAATTGACCACATAATTGGAAGTAAATCACTCCTCAGCAAATGCGAAAGAATGAAAATCATAACAAACAGTCTCCCAGACCACAGTGCAATCAAATTAGAACTCAGGATTAAGAACCACACAACTTCATGGAAACTGAACAACTGGCTCTTGAATGTTGACTGGATGAACAATGAAATGAAGGCAGAAATAAAGATGTTCTTCAAAACCAATGAGAATGAAGGGACAACATACCAGAATCTCTGGGACACATTTAAAGCAGTGTCTAGAGGAAAATTTATAGCAATAAATGCCCACGTGAGAAACAAGGAAAGATCTAAAATCGACATTCTATCATCAAAATTGAAAGAGCTAGAGGAGCAAGATCAAAAAATCTCAAAAGCTAGCAGAAGACAAGAAATAACTAAGATCAGAGCAGAACTGAAGGAGACAGAGACACAAAAAATCCTTCAAAAAAATCAATAAATCCAGGAGCTAATTTTTTGAAAAGATCAACAAAATAGACAGACTGCTAGCCAGATGAATAAAAAAGAAAAGAGAGAATAACAAATCGATGCAATAAAAAACGATAAAGGGGATATCATCACTGATTCCACCGAAATATAAACTACCATCAGAGATTACTATAAACAACTCTATGCACATAAACCAGTAAACCTGGAAGAAACGAATAAATTCCTGGACACTTGCACACTCCCAAGCCTAAACCAGGAAGAAGTCAAAACCCTGAATAGACCAATAAAAAGGGCTGAAGTTGAGGCAGCAATTACTAGCCTGCCAACTGGAAAAAAAAGCCCAGGTCCAGATGGGTTCACAGCTGAATTCTACCAGATGTACAAAGAGGAGCTGGTACCACTCCTTCTGAAACTATTCCAAACAATCCAGAAAGAGGGAATCCTTCCAAAATCATTTTATGAGACCAACATCATCTAGCAGAGACTCAACAAAAAAAGAATACTTCAGGCCAGTATCCATGATGAACATAGATGCAAAAATCTTCAAAAAATACTGGCAAACCATTTGCAACAGCACATCAAAAAGCTTATCCATCACGATCAAGAAGGCTTCATCCCGGGGATGCAAGGATGGTTCAACATATGCAAGGCTATAAATGTAATCCATCACATAAACAGAACCAAAGACAAAAACAACATCATCTCAATAGATGCAGAGAAAGCATTCAACAAAATTCAACAGCCGTTTATGCTAGAAGCTCTTAATAAACTAGATATTGATGGAACGTATCTCAAAATAATCAAAGCTATTTACAACAAACCCATAGCTGATATCATACTGAATGGACAAAAACTGGAAGCATTCCCTTTGAAATCTGGCACTAGACAAGGATGCCCTCTCTCACCACTCCTATTCAATATAGTATTGGAATTTCTAGCCAGAGCAATCAGGCAAGAAAAAGAAATAAAATGTATTCAATTAGGAAAGAAGGAAATCAAATTGTCTCTATTTGCAGATGACATGATTGTATATTTAGAAGACCCCATCATCTCAGCCCCAAATCTCCTGACTCTGATAAGCAACTTCAGCAAAGTCTCAGGATACAAAATCAATGTACAGAAATCACAAGCATTCGTATACACCAATAACAGACTTAAAGAGAGCCAAATCAAGAACGAACTGCCATTCACAATTGCTACAAAGAGAATAAAATACCTAGGAATACAACTAACAAAGGATGTAAAGGACTTCTTCAAGGGGAACTACAAACCACTGCTCCAGGAAATAAGAGAGGACACAAACAGCTGGAAAAACATTCCATGCTGCTGGTTAGGAAGAATCAATATTGTGAAAATCACCATACTGCCCAAAGTAATTTATAGATTCAATGCTATCCCCATCAAGCTACCTATGACCCTCTTCACAGAACTGGAAAAAACGACCTTAAACTTCATATGGAACCAAAAGAGACCCAGCATAGCCAAAACAATTCTAAGCAAAAAGAACAAAGCTGGAGGCATCATGCTACCTGACTTCAAACTATACTACAAGGCTACAGTAATCAAAACAGCATGGTATTGGTACCAAAACAGAGATATAGACCAATGGTATATAGGCCTCTGTAACAGAGGCCTCAGAGGCAACGCCACACATCTACAACCATCTGATCTTTGACAAATCTCACAAAAACAAGCAATAGGGAAAGGATTCCCTGTTCAATAAATGGTGTTGGGAAAACTGGCTACCCATGTGCAGAAAGCAGAAACTGGACCCCTTCCTGACACCTTACACTACAATTAACTCCAGATGGATTAAAGACTTAAATATAAGACCTAACACCACAAACTCTAGAAGAAAACCTAGGCAAAATCATTCTGGACATAGGCATAGGCAAGGACTTCATGACTAAAACACCAAAAGCATTGGCAACAAAAGCCAAAATAGACAAATGGGACCTAATCAAACTCCACAGCTTCAGTACAGCAAAAGAAACAATCATTAGATTGAATCAGCAACCAACAGAATGGGAAAAAATGTTTGCAATCTTCCCATCAGACAAAGGGCTAATATCCAGAATCTGCAAAGAAGTAAAACAGATTTACAAGAAAAAACTAACAAACTCATCAAAAAGTGGGTGAAGGATATGAACAGACACTTTTCAAAAGAAGACATTTATGTGGCCAACAAACATAGGAACAAATGCTCATCATCATTGGTCATTAAAGAACTGCCAATCAAAACCACATTGAGATACCATCTTACGCCAGTTAGAATGGTGATCTTTAAAATATCTGGAGACAACAGATGCTACAGAGGATGTAGAGAAATAGGAATAATTTTACACTGTTGGTGGGAGTGTAAATTAGTTCAACCATTGTGGAAGACAGTGTGGCAATTCCTCAAGGACCTAGAAATAGAAATTCCATTTGACCCAGCAATCCCATTACAAGGTATATATCCAAAGGATTATAAATCACTGTGCTATAAGGACACATGCACACGAATGTTCAATGCAGCACTGATTACAATAACAAAGACCTGGAACCAACCCAAATGCCCATTGCTGATAGACTGGACAAGAAAAATGTGGCACATATACACCATGGAATACTATGTAGCCATAAAAAACAATGAGTTTGTGTCCTTTGTAGGGATGGATGAAACTGGAAACCATCATTCTCAGCAAACTGACACAAGAACAGAAAATCAAACACCACATGTTCTCACTCAGGAGGGTGTTGAACAATGAGAAGACATGGACACAGGGAGGGGAGCGTCACACACTGGGGTTTGTCGTGGGGAAATAGGGGAGGGACAGCAGGGGGTGGGGAGGTTGGGGAGGGATAACATGGGGAGAAATGCCAGATATAGGTGACAGGGAGACAGCAAACCACATTGCCATGTGTGTACCTATACAACAATCCTGCATATTCTGCCCATGCACCCCAGAACCTAAAGAGCAATTAAAAAATAAAAAAATATGTATACACACACACACACACACACACACACACACACACACACACACACATATATATATGTGCACATTCTGTATCTGCTGATAGTGTAGTTTAGTTATTACTAATGAAAATATCTCTTTGGAATAACTATACACTTGCAAATTAAGAAAAAACTTTTACAGAATTTATAAGTAAAAGCAAAATTATAGAGGGAATCAAAAGTACTCATGATCAAACAATAAAAAATGCTACTTATCAAAACCAATACAATAAAGCTAAAACAATATTTAGTGGAAAATGTGTAGCCTTAAATGAATACATTAGAAAATCAGAAAGGTTAAGGAATACGGGAGGTAAATATTCAATTTAAAAAGTGAAAACCAAACAGAATATACCCAAAGAAAATACAAAAGTGACAAACTATGAAGGCAGTAATGAATAAACTAGAAAGCAAATGTATTATAGAAGAGTTAAATGAAAAAAAAATTTTAAAAAGATCAATCTCAAGAAAGACTGACTGAGAAAGATATAATAGAGATTTCAAAAGATAGCAAAGGAAATGTTAGAAACAACAATATGTCAGTAAAATTTTACATGTAGTTAAATAAATTGGAAGAAAAATACCAATTATTAAAGCTATTACAAGAAAAAACCTAAATTATCCTATAAACTCTAAAGGAACTGATTCAATAGCTAAAAATCATACCATGAGTAAAACAGTGGATGTAGAGAAATTTTTAGGAACAGATTAATAGTGAATATTTGCATAAAGTCCTTCAGAAAACAAGGAAATGCTCCCCAACTACTTCTATGAGGTTACTGTAACAAGCCTCAAATATCAAAATTATAGACCAATTTCACTCACAACCACAGATGCAAACATTCTAAATAAATATGAGTTAAAGATTTAAACATAATACCGAACAGCATAAAAACCCTAGAAGAAAATCTAGGCAATACCATCCAGGACATAGGCATAGGCAAGGACTTCATGACTAAAACACCAAAAGCATTGGCAACAAAAGCCAAAATAGACAAATGGGACCTAATTAAACTCCACAGCTTCTGTACAGCAAAATAAACTATCATTAGAGTAAACTGGCAACCAACAGAATGGGAAAAATATTTGCAATCTACCCATCTGACAAAGGGCTAACATCTAGAATCTACAAAGAATTTAAACAAATTTACAAGAAAAAAAAAACCCATCAAAAAGTAAGTGCAAGATATGAATAGGCACTTTTCAAAAGAAGACATTTATGCAGCCAACAAGAATATGAAGAAAAGCTCATCATCACTGCTCATTACAGAAATGCAAATCAAAACCACATTGAGATACCATGTCATGCCAGTTAGAATGGCGATCATTAAAAAAAATCTGGAGACAACAGATGCTGGAGAGGATGTGTAGAAACAGGAATACTTTTACACTGTTGGTGGGAGTGTAAATTAGTTCACATTGTGGAAGACACTGTAGCAATTCCTCAAAGATCTAGAAATAGAAATACCATTTGACCCAGCAATCCCATTACTGAGTATATATCCAAAGGATTATAAATCATTGTATTATAAAGACACATGCACATGTATGTTCATTGCAGCACTGCTTACAATAGCAAAGACTTGGAACCAACCCAAATATCCATCAACGATAGACTGGGTAAAGAAAATGTGGCGTATATACACCATGGAATACTATGCAGCCATAAAAAAGGATGAGTTCACTACTTTGTAGGGACATGGATGAAGCTGGAAGCCATCATTCTCAGCAAACTGACCAAGAACAGAAAACCAAATACCATATGTTCTCACTCATAAGTGGGAATGAAACAATAAGAATACATGGACACAGGGAGGGGAACATCACAAACTGGGGCCTGTTGGGGGATAGGTGGCTGGGGAGGGATAACTGGGGGTGGTGGGATTTGGGAGGGATGACATTAGGAGAAATATCTAATGTAGGTGATGGGGGGATGGAGGCAGCAAACCACCATGGCATGTGTATACCTATGTAACAATCCTGCAAGATCTGCACATGTACCCCAGAACTTAAAGTATAATTTAAAAATATATACATATTTTTAAACCCAATCTCTGAACGTGTAAAAACTAACAAGTTGGTATAGCCCAGCTGTGCTAAAAAAAAAAAGTTGGGTTTAAAATTTAAAAGATCAATAGTATAATTAGTACATTAACAGATCAAAGGAGAGAAACCATATAACAACTCAATATGAAGCAGGAATAGTGTTTTATAAAATACAGCATTAATTCATGATTTAAAAAAAATCTCTTGACAAGTTAGAAATAGGAATTTCCCTATCCTAATGAATTATAGTTACAAAAGAAAAAGCATGGCAAACATCATTTTAGCAGAGAAAAATTAAAAGCATTTAAAAAAAATCAGAAACACACCAAGAATACCTACTATCATCACCTTATTAGTTACAATCTTACAAGGACAATAAGACAACAACAACAAAAAAGACAAAATCATGATTGCAAAGAAAGAAAACTATCATTATTTGCAGGCAAGAGGATTGTTTATATGAAATCCTAAAAGAATGTATAAGAAAACTATAATTAATAATGAAGCATATCAAGTATTAAAGCTACAAAATTCAATCAACTCATCAACTCAAATGTCCAACAACAGTAAAATAGACAAATTCTGTTATATCAATATACAAAGAAGCACCATGCGTGGTCACTCCTCTACTGGACTGCATCTCTCATCAGCTGAGGATTTCCCCTAGGAGTATAAGCTTCCCCCCTAGTATTGGGTTTCTTTGGTTTTGCTTGTGCCTGGGCCAAGCATGTGGCTTCAGAGACGACTGGGGAGGAAAGACAAGCAGTACATTCTGGTGACAGATGTAGCCTACTCCATGTAAGTTGGCTCCCATAGAACTATCTCCTGCTAAAATCAGAGTTGAGCTGAGGAAATGAGATACTGGGCCTCAAAGGTGCCAGATTTGCTCATAATAAAGAATTTGAACTTTTCTTTCTTAGGCAATATAATCTATTAAAAAGTTTAGTGAGTGTCTGCTTTGTATGGCTGGGTAGGTAACAAGAATTCTTGGTAAGAAATAGTTAAGGTAAAGAAGATTGAGGAAAACAGATGTGGGGTTTAGTTTGTAGCATATGATTTGAGTTTCTGTGAGATATCATCAAAATGCAGATTTTCATTTGGAAGTTTAAAATACTGTATGCAACTCAGGAAAAGGCCTGGATCAAGAGGACTACCAGGGGAAGCAGAAGCTGTGGAAGATCACCTGGGGAGGCACATGAAACCAAAAAAGCAGCCCACAGAGCTCTCCAGAGCTCCAAAGTTTAAAGGGTGAGCAGAGGAAGAAGAACCAACAGAGGAGATGGGAAGAAATAATAAGGTAGAAAAATAACCAGGGAATATAGGTCTAAGATCTGGGAGCAGACACTTTCATGAAGAGTAGACAACAACATCAAATGCTGAAAGGAGCCATGATAATGGGGTTTGAGAAATGTTAACTAGATTTCATATTTAAGGGATAACAGGTGACTGTGATAAAAATAATTTCAGGAGAAAACTTGGGATAAAAGCCAATGGGATCTTAAGTGAAATAGAATACTAAGTAGGGAAGCAGTAGTCATACTTACACTGAGGTTAGGAGATGAGCTAGGAGGTGGTGGGGAATCCAGGCACTAAATTAAGAAAATCTGGGCAAGGCAGTGGCAGTGATGGTGGGAGAGCAGGAATCGCAAAGGTTTGAGGTACTTATGTGAAGTATTTGGTGACTGAATAGATTGTAGGGCATAGGGCTGAACAGAGCCAAGAAGAAAGACATGTTGAAGGTGTCCTGGAGAATTTTATCTAGATTGAGGGATAGATGAGTCATTAAACAATCTTAGAATACATGAGATGGAAGAATTTGGGGGAAAACATATTTCCATTGGACATGGGCGGTGTGTGATGGCTAATGTGTGATAGTCTATTAGAAATATCTAGAAAAATCTTGGACTTATGGACCTTAAACCTATGATAATAGAGATGAAAACACAGATTTGTAATTTATCTACATATGGAAAGATAAAGTTACACAAATAAAATAGTATATAAGGCTTTCCACACAGGGAAGTTATTAGAACTAAAACAGAAGGGACTGCCAGACAGAGACCAAAGAATCCACGCAATGAAACATGATGGCAAAGGAGCCAGGAGAAGATATATATCAGAGAAAATTACCCAATTCTTTACCAAAGAGATTCTTCTGTTCTTACATGGGTAAAGGCCTGAAAGACTTCTGTCTTCTTTTAAACTAGGGTGGAAAGATTTGCAAGAAAAGGAGAAAAAGCCTGCTTTGAAAATTCCCCTACAGTTCCCAAAACTATAGCTATAAATGAACTGCAAGATAGGGCAGACTTCATTCTGTAAAGAAGAAATAGGTCTCAGACAAAAAAGACTTGAATTTGGCTCTAAAAAGAAAATGTATGGAGTTTGATAAATTACCTTTTCCCCCCCTACTCCAAGATATCTGGCTTTCTCTGCTTTTACACATTGGCTCTGATTAGGGCATTACATTAAATGTCTTTTATACCGCACCACACCCATGCTACCCTTCTTGAGCTGTTAGGTTGACTCTCTCTGCTCTTTATGAAGACAGCTTGGAATGTGATTTTATGCTTCTCTTCCTTCAAAGGAAGAAATGTAGATTTGATTAGCCTGTTTGAAGCAGACACTGGATACATACAGATGGGCTTGTATTCATCTCCTCTGGCTACCAAAATGAAATACCACAGACAAGGTGGCTAAAACAACAGAAATTAATTTTCTCACAGTTCTGGAGGCTAGAAGTCCATGATCAAGGTCTGGCAGGGTTGGTCTCTGGTAAGGGCTGTCTTTCTGGCTTGTAGACTGTGGCCTTCTTGCTGAGACTTCACGTGGCCTTGCCTCTGTGGCTCTCGGAGAGGGAGAAGGAGTGAGAGATGAGAAGAGGGGAGGAGTTGGGGAAGAGGAAGACTCCTCCGGTGTTTTTTAATAAGAGACTAATTCTATTGGATTAGGATCCAACCCGCCTGACTGCATTTATCTTTAATCACATCTTAAAGATCTTACCTCCAAATGCAGTCACATTGAGGGTTGAGGCTTCAACATATTAATTTTGGGTGAATACAGTTCATCTTGCTGAGATAATTCAAGAGGCAGATAATTACTGAGAGCTCATCTTTCTGAGATAAATCAAGAGGCAGAAGAACCCAGCTCCAAATGGCTAAGGGTCTTGAGTACCTGTGTAAGCTCTTAAGAGGATTTTGGTGAATCTCCTAAGAACTTAAGGCTGCTGGCCAACTTCATTCTTTTTTTTTTTTTTTTTTTTTTTTTGATATTTTAAAGAGTTGGTCTTTGTAAACATTTAAAAATTCCAACAATACCCCATTTTTTAAAGTTAATGTAAATAAACATTTATTATTTACCAACATAATTAATTTGTACTGTAATTTTATGCAGGGCTGAACATCTCTCAATCACAGTGAACCCTAAACAATAACATGGAACATCTGTAAGGAGTATTTACATTGAAAGGATGCAAGAAGATCAGCTTAAAGTATAAAATCATTTGAAAACTGAGCATGTCAGAGGACTAAGAACTTTCTGAAAAGGCTCTTGGAGCTTATGGCTACTCCTAGGGAAGAGTACTGCAAACCATACAAGAACTCCCTGGACACCCTGTCTGGTGGGAATGTGGAGGCCATTGGACCCTAATGGGAGGCTCAAATAAGAGGGCTGATATTGGCCACAGCTGTAACCCTGGCCTTGCCCCTTGAATTCTGTCCCAGTGCAGCTTTTCAGCTTTTGTGATTAACTCCAAGAAGAGGAGGAAAGCACAAAAAGCTGAAAGATGGAAACAATTAAAGGAGTGCTGGAACAATCTGAAAGCACACGTCTCTCTTGTTTGTGCTTTAACAATAAAGAATAAAGCCAGTGGGAAGAGAATTCTCTCTTCACCTCCATGCAGCAGCTGCGGGAGAAGACTCGTTGAGATCATACCACTGTGGCTGAGGTCATGAGAGAAAAACGGGAATGTAGCTGCAGCTGTTAGCATCAGGCGGTGGTAGAGGTCAGGAGTAATAAGAGAGGAAAGCCTCAGGAAGCAGGTAAGGGAGTTTTGAAGATGTCTTTGGGAGTACTTGGAAGATATCCCAGGAACCCGTGGAGTAGAAGAACTAATACAGCCAGAGTCGTCAACATTTTCCCCCATGGGGTACATGCCTGAGAGTGCTACAATTGTGGCACAGTGTGTTCAACTTTCTTCCTTAGAGTGGTAAGGGCAGGGTTCTAAAGCTTGCAGTTGCTTATAGATTTTTAATATGACTGCAATGTTGGTGCTAGTTCCAGAGCATAAGTCTCAAGGAGGCAGGCCACATCCATTTAACTGTCTACAATGCCTTAAAAGTGCACCATAATAGTTTGATAGCCTGATCTAATCAATGGTGGCCAGATTGGGACTCTTGAAGACCATGAAAGTGGAGAAGGATGTGATTCAACAGCTGGAGCGTGAACGATCTTGCTATTCATATGAATGCAATAGTCTCCTGTACACACACACACACACACACACACACACACACACACACGCACAAAGGCAAAGGTTCATTCTTCCTTCCTTAACTGCATTTCCCTCTTACCCATTCCCCAACCCCAACACACACACACACACAAGCTGTGTTTTAGAGCATCTGTTATTTGAAGCTTAAATTTTATTTTCACTTTAACCTTAATTCACTTGGATGTAGATGTTAGAAGAAGGAGAGATCCTTATACATGTTGGGGAAATGTCAAGGAAGGAGCAGGTTGAGTCACAGTATGATGTTTCCCAGTCCCAACACCTCATTGTCACCCTTCCTATCCCAGCAGAAGAATATGTCTTTATACAGATAAAACACTGACTAAACCTTCCAAATCAGGATTCAGTTTGGTTTCCAGTTTGGGAAAATATTCAGAGTTAACCCTGATGGATTTTTCCTGAGCAGAAGAGGGAAAATACAATAGAAAATAAACATATAGAAATCGCTCAGTGCATTAGTCTAAAAATGGTCATGATTGGAGCCCAGCCTGCAAGCTGCATCAGCTGCTTTACCTCAACTTTTTGCTCTTTTCCCAACATGCACATATTTATAACCTGGGCTTCCCAAACAGATTACTCTGTATTTCCGCCATCTGGTTTATGTTTTTTTTTTTTTTTTAAACATACTACAGGAAGCCAAATGGTGAAGCTAGTAGGATTCTTGTTTGAGCAAAAGCAACTCTGGCAGAGTGTTGTAGAGTAACAGCACATTAGCTACTTGGAAGCAGTAGCACGGATCCAGAGACTTCAAGAATACTGGAAGGCTTTAAGAGGGTTTTTAATTAGGGGGTGAGACTGGACTCCATTGTAAGTTTTGGCAGAATATTGAAATGTTGTCTTCATAAGGATGGGGAAAATTTTACCAAAAAGTAAAAGGTGAAATGTTGTTTTAATTTTGCCTTCATTTTATGACTGTGTCTCCATTGTAGAGAAATGGCGTGGTTTCATTTGCGTACAAACCTAGTTATCGTATCTTTGTTGCTTCCATTTCTATCAGCAAATAGAATCAAGACAACATTGAAGCAGGTGTTCCTTGTTCAGTGAAAGGTCCCATTAAAGCTTGTGTCACAGCAACACTTTTGTTAAGTGAATCCTATGACACTGTTCAATTCCATTGTAAATGTCAGAGATTCAGTCTGTAGGAAGAGCATCTGGCCCTGAATAGACTGAAATCATAGGAGAATATTGAAAGTGTCCTCAAAATACTTACATAAAAGAACAAGTTATATCTGTCAAAAAATGTATTACTTTTCAATATATGATTAAAAGTATTCTACACTCAGATTATGATATAAACGTAGAAATACAGGCAGTGGGAAACTCTGGAAGCAGTCTCATCTTTCTCATCCTGAGATACAGAGTTCAACTAATGCTAAGAAATCAATTTCTAATGATCAGAATTCTTGGATAGAATGTTTCAGTTTGTTCTAAACAGATTTTAATTACCTTAGAGTTTCTGACATGATATTCTAGGTAATTTTACAGGGGTTATGGGGATGAGGTGGAGTGCACTTTTTCTAGCCTTTTATCGTTATCTATCTGGATATCTCTTTTTGTATTCTTATACTAGAGGATCAAAAAGAACAGTGTACAAAGCAATATTTAAAGCATTCATTTCCTCTTTCGCTGGGGAGTTTGACTCTGGTGTTTGCAGAAAGAGCTGTCATTCAACAAATGGTTTTGAAGCATGGTTTGGGCAATGGATTTTACATTTTATAACTTATCTTAATTCAAAGTTTGCTTCATTTAGCTGATAGTGTCTGTCTGCCTTAAGGCTACACAATGCACAATGCATAACTGACATATCTGTTGTGCATTGAACTTAAACAATTTTGAACACTAACTAGATCAGTTCATTCATTCACTCATTCATTCATTCATTTATTAATACAGAGATTAGATACAAGATTACCACCCAGAAGATGTCCTTAGTGCCAGGAAAAGTTCTGAGTCTCTTTAAAATGCTAAGCATGGCATGTGCTCTCTGCCATTTAATAATACTGCTTACAATGCAGGAATTATTTTTTTTTTAACTTTTATTTCAGGTTCAGAGGTATATGTGCAGGTTTTTTTATAGGTAAACTTGTGTCGTGTGCATTTGTGATACAGATTATTTTGTCACCCCGGTACGAAGCCTAGTACCCAATAGTTATATTTTCTGATCCTCTTCCTCCTTCCACCGTCCACCCTCATGTAGGCCCCAGTGTCTGCTGTTTCCTCCTTTGTGTCCATGTGTTCTCTTATTTAGGTCCTACTTATAAGTAAAAACAACAATGTAGGAATTACTATCCTCAATTTACAAATATAGAAACTGAGTTTCACACACTTTGCCTAAGGTTATATTGTCATTAAGTTGCAATCTGGATTTAAACTTCGGGTTCTGCGATGAAAAAAATGTATATACTTCTACTTCAATACCATGCTGACTCTTAGCAGTACTAAGAATGAGATAATCAAATTACAGTGAGAGAGTAGGATTTGTAAATATTGTAACCTTAAGAGTATGCTGTTCTCAGCATGAATATGAGTCCTAATTCATGAATTCCTTAAGTTTAGAAGTCTGGCAGGCAACTGTTGTATAAAGGAGGGGGAGAGCGGTACTATTTAACATAAATTTCCAGCAGTTAGCAACCCTGATAACATATTTACTGACAGTTGGAGATCTTGCTGACATTTGTTTTATGGGATAAAATCTATGTGGGATCCATCATGTCGCTGCCATCTGCACAAATTTGGAGAGCAAAGGAAGATAAGGGGCAGGGGGCCACTTAAAATATCTCCCTGTGGCCAGTTTTAGAGTGCAGGTGAGGTACAGGGGAGAGTGAAGAATTGGGAATGAAACACTTTAAGATTTTTCTTTCTCTTCCCTTCCCTGCATCAGTTCTAGCTTCCATACATTAGAGAGAGAAGAAAGAAATTCAGCAGACAAAGACAATGGAGAGTGGTGAAATGTTGGTAAGTGACAGTTAGGGTAGGAAAACTTACAGGAAATGCTTTCTACTCACTCAGAAATGGTGGAGTAAAATGAAGCCCTCAAAAAATACCTGGAATATTAATTCTTAATTTTGTGATGAATTTTAAAGTCTTAGATGGGGAAAATTTCCTCCCTAACATGAATGACTATAGGCAGAAAAGTACATAAAATACAGAAGCACTCCAGTGAGTTAATGTGCTGCACCCAAGACAGTTTCCAGGGTAATTGGGAGCAATATTCAAATATCGTTCTATGGTGTCCTACCATCAGCTTCTTTAGCTTATAATTCACTCTGGCTGAGTCCTCATGAAGTCCGTTAGAGGGCTAGTTCAAGTTCCTGGTTGGGCCTATGTTCTCTAGGGTCTAAAGGGGACCAAAGCAACCTGTTTTCTTTTGGAAATCTATCACTCCTTCTCACTTATTCTCAGATATGGAACCTAAATTTGATCTCTATCATACTGATAAAAGACGTAGTGAGATAAACAGATTTTATGAGAACTTTTATAGGCAAACTTAGGAAACATTCAGCATTCAGAGAGTGAATAACCAGAAATATCATCTATGTCTTTATGATGATGATGAATATTGCTGAAGAGGAGTAAATGTATTGGTTTGTTTTAGGTTGAAGGTCGTGGAGTACTCAGAGGTAATCTATGGAGATAGTCATTGGGCTGGAAATAAAGCTTTTGAGAAAGGGTACTTGTATGCAGTGAGAAGATGAGAAGACTAAAAGCCATTTAGTAATATTCCTATAAGTGATGGCTTATCACTATGAAGATGTTGTGTTTGTTTCCGTTTCAATTCAATTGAAGTAGTAACTTGCTTTAAGCAAAAGTAAAGGTTAGAGCACAGTTCTAGGCAATAGATGAGAGAGAAATATATCAGAGTAAGTTCCTCCCTGCTCTTTTATCTTTTCTTCTGAATTTTAACTTTGTGGAATAAAAATTTGTGACAAAATGAAAACACAGATAAGCGCTGGGGAAGAATTAGAGGGAAATGAGACGTAAAATGCAGACAACTCAGGAAAAAGTTTCTGTAGAGGAAAGAACACTGAGATAGGGAAGCCCACACTCTTCTTTTCTTCCTGAAAACACAGCCACAACCTTGCTTCCCAGCCTACCTTGCAGCTACATTCACTACAGGACAGAGTCTAAGCAATGGCACCCAAGTGGAAGTGATGGAAACTACTTCCAGGCATGGTCCTTGAAAATCTTCCACACATGCTGCTCTAAGCCCTTCTGGGTGACTAGAATGGAAAAGAACTTGTGTTGAAGGTGACAGAGCCCTAGTCAGCCTGGTTAGTGAACCACCATGTGTTTCTTCAGATGGAGGAACATCACAACCATCAATGAGAAACATCTGCCTTGACTATTACGTGAGCAAGAAATAATTTATTGTTTCAGTCACTTGGAAGTTCAAATTCCATTTGTGTCAGCAACTGTGCCCCTAAGAGTCAATAAAAACAATTTTATGTTAATTTTTGGAAGAGAAGCTGTACATGAGAATATGTAGATAATATTTAATTGCATTTTGTAAATTAAAGAAACCAAATAAACTGCTAAAAATTCTTTCTTTGGAAGTCTCTAACATGTCTTTTCTGTGTCTGCACTTGTTGAAAGGGGACCTCTCGAAGGAGGAGAGGAATGGTGCACACACTGTTCCAGGTTCCCATAGCACTACAGTTTCATGATCCTGTGACAGTTTGGGCCATAGCATGAGCTGTTTTGATTTCTAAAAGGGAGCTGGAAGATTTATGCCTTTCCTATTGAGAAAATTCTCCTGATTTATGACCACCATGTTTGTAGGTACTAAATCATACCGAAGTATACTAAATATTTTGTTTTTTAATTTTGGTTGTGCAGGGTGCGGGTCATCCAAGTTAATGACTGTTCATGGGTGGCATGAATTCTGAGAGGCATTTGTGGTGGGCGTGCGTTATTTGAATGGTAGAGGCAGATTGATAGTTACTGTGTCCCATGTGAGAGCCAGGCAGTCCAGCAACTGCCAGTGCACTCACTCTATGATCATAAACTTGAATTGTTATGATTGTTGGTAACAGTTGTACTTAAAGCCGTGAAGAAGAGTTATTTTAAAATGATGATCCATATTGTTCCCTAATCACTATTTTTAAAGACCTTAATGCTTCTATGATATCATTGTTAGGGCTAACTCATGTCCATGTAACTGATAGAAATGTTTCCATACCACATTAATATTTATCTGCATAACCATCAGAGTAAATTCATTTATTATTTGAACATCTTTGCTGTCAGCTAGTTAAAACTAATTGTTTACTTTTCTTTTTGAAAAATATCATTCCATGGTTACCACTATATTGTTTTGATATGAGTAGAACACCCTCTGCAGTCAATCATTAATCAATTAAAATACTTTTTAGCTAATTTAGCAGATTTTGCTCTAATTTCAGAATAGTGTTAGGTACCAGAAGTGTGGAAAAGAAAGAAGGTGTATGTGACATGGTTTCTACAGTATTAAAAGAGACACACTTTAATATGGTAAATACTTAACATGATAAGAAACATTCACAAACAGGGCAGTATTTTATATTTGGTTTGCTCAAGAGGTCCTGGCATTGAATCATGTTCCTGAGACTTTGTAGCTATGTAATATTGAACAAGTCACTTGACTCATGTGGGCTCAGATTCCCCAATTCTTCAAAACAATTATGATACTATGAACCTCCCAAGACTGTTTGTCAGATTAAGGAGTAGATCACCTAGTATGGTCATAACATCTGTTCTGGGAGAACTAGAAAGGGTCCCCAGTATTAGTCAGCTGAGCTGGCAGTGGATGAGGAGTCTCCACAAACAAGGAAAGGCTTAGAAAACAACAGGTTATCAAGGAGGAATTACCAAAGACAAAGCCATCAGGACTTTGAATTCACAAGTGTAGGTGATGGCCCAATAGGTCTAAGTAACAGGATCATGAAACTGGAAGTGTGGTGCTTTGAACATGGTTCTATAGTATCTTGTTCTGTGTTTCTTGGTGGTGTCCTATGTATCAGCTGTGGCCCTAGAATAAGAGAAGTATTCAACTCATATCTGGCTTAGGAGGACACTAGAAAACCTACCACTGATTGCTTATTTCTCTGAATTGAGTAATATTTTTTGGATCACTAGGTTTAGTAATGTAATTATAATCACCAGATTTATGTATTTGTTTATTGTATATTGTCTTTCTAGGTTTCAAATTCCATGAGAATAGGAACATTTTAATTTTTACTGACAAATCTCTAGTGTTAAGAACTGGAACAGTATAGATACTTGATATTAATTTGAATAAATGAATAAATTAAATAAATAATTGAGTATCCACCATGGGCAAACCATAGTGGTTAGTGCTGAGTCACCTACAAAGATGATTAAGCCAAGGTCCCTGTCGAGAGATGGGCTCTGTTCAGTCTAAGCCAATTATCCAGTGTTTCTGCTTGCAACTGATTGAGAGGTAGGCTGAATTAAGTTAACTTTGGCCAGTGAGACATATGAGTCAGTCTTCCAGTAGCTTTTAAGAAAGAAAATTCTGCATTCTTAAAAGAAATTCAAGAGAAATCTCTGTCTATCTCTCTTTCTCTCCCTTTCCTCATCTTAGCCCTTGGTAGCAGTGGTCATCCTAAAACCACAAGATAAAACCAGCACAGGGAGAAAGGCAGGAACTGAGAGAATAGAGAAGTAGAGGAAGAAGGCATTTCACTTGATGCCCAACCCAATTCTGGACTTTCAATTATGTGAGCCCTTGAAAATCCTTATTTAAGCTATGGGGAGTTGGTTTGTGTTACTTCAGCGAAAGCATCACACTTGTTAACATTCCTTCCAGAGAGCTGAATAAAAAGCATATGTGGTCATAAAGAAAAGTACAAAGTAGTCTTTCAAAATATTCTATACCAAGAGCCATTATCCAATGCTTCCCTAGATAGAGGAAGACTGAACAAAATCCAGATTGATTAAATTAAGAATAGAACCCAAATCTTTCCGCTTTTGCCAAGAAGAAAGAAAAAAAAAACACATTACACAGAAAACCTCTTAGATGAAACATCTTATACCCTTTGAGATTCTAAATAACTGATATGCATGTAGTAGTAGTACTAATATTTTGTATGTACCCAGCTATTAAGTCAGTCTTTAAGAGGTACAGTGATGGTTAGTGAAATATCTGACCTAGTTAGCCTTTCCATGACTCTTCCATGCATGGGTAGAAAATGGCACAAGAAGATGAGATTCAAATGGGTCACTTCTGGTGCTAGATATTATCACGGCCGAAAGGTTCATAAGGGAGGAATTTAAAACTCCTGGCTAATGGAGAGTATCTAAAATTTAAATAATATATATGCCACTACCATTCCCACCCTCACCCCAGCACTCTCTAGACACTTTCTCTGCTATTTTCTTACTAGTATTTATTTTCTTAATATATATGCTTTAGTTATGTTGTTGTTATTTTCTATGTTCCTCCACTAAATTGTAAGCTCCATGAGGACAAGAATTGTTTTTGTCTGGTTCACTACTAGCTTCTAATACCTAGAAGAGTCTCTGGTACATAGAACTATATAATATTTATTTTAAAAATGAGTAAATTAATTTTTATTTGCACAATTATAAGACCTTTTATAAACTCAGTTTGAAATCAAAAATCAAAGCTTGAAATAGCATATTCTCTGGTATCTCCTTTTAGTTAGTAAATAATTTTTAAGCATAAAGTTACTTATTTTAAAATGTAAATCCACTCTGAAAACATTTAACTAGGGAAAGAATATATTAAGGAATATGTAGATTCACTCAATCAGGGAGTGAGAAGAGAATTTGGAGAGTTTTTTAGGCCACAGACTTAGCCTAAACACCTTGAAATTATAAAGATATATTGTTCTTATATGCATTTTCAAGTATAGATAAACCATCCTATGTTAAAACTAGGGTCACATATCAGTAAGTATTGAAAGTGCTGCATTCAAAAGATGGTCAGCGCTTTTCAAATTTTTTCCTGGAAGAAATATGGGACAAAAATATTCCGACTTCTAGCATGGACTGAAAGCATGCACTAATTTTTGTTCATCTTCTTTGGGTGGTTACTTCTTTGCTGGCAAAAGTTGCATTCCCTTCCCTAGGCTGCAGCAACTTCCTTGGTTCCTTACCCCTCTAATTTCCAGTTACCCGTTTCTCCTCCTTCCCCTATTATGTGAGAAGATGTTGTGGTCCAGTGATCTGTAGAATGCTAACAAGTGCTGAACAAGTGTGGAATCCATATGATTTCTTCAGTCCATTAGTTCTCCTAGAATCAAGTATCAAGTTTCTTTCAATAAATGCCATCCGCTCCTTGTTCAAGGAGGTACTCATGAGTAAAACCCTCTACAGCATGGCTCACAATCAAAGGGAGCTTGTTAAATAGGTCATTAAAGGGCTTTCCCAGCTAGAGGGCTGGAGTGCCATACTTCCTCAGCAGAAGCTAGTAGTCAACCAGGGTATTTATTCACCGAAGTTCAGGTTTTGTATTATGAAATTTCTAGCAAATTTGATAAGCAGTAAATTGCAGATCTATCACTTCATCCCCCCAGAAAGTGTGTGTGTATAAAATCAGCCGCATACTGCCTCTCTGTGATTTATGGCTCACTTTTGACCACTTCTTATCAGGTTCCCTCAAGCCCTTTTCTGATGCAGCTCATGTCTGAATGACAATAGACAAACCAGTGCCATTATGCACCAAAATCTCTCTCTGCATTCTAGACACCAAGATTACATCTGGGGTATTGATTTATTGCTGCCTTTCCCCCCAACAGGAACCAGTTTGTTCAGCCTGAACAAGATCGACTATTATTAAATGGAGCCAACAACTCTATGTGAACTTGGTAATAAAATAATCATTCGCTCCCACCTTTCTAACAAACTGGGCATATAAGGAAATGCATGCATTTAAATATTTAGGCTGTTTTTTTGTCTCTGCTTGTCTCTTTTTTAAGTATGCAAAATAAGATAAAACAGGGCTTTGGAGGTAGGGAATCTTTGCAAGTGTCTTGGATGTTGAAACACAATGTGCTTCTTTTTATGAACCACACTGAAATGATTACAAATCTCTGCTTTGGTGTGTATTGCTGAAACACCTACTGTATCTGTAGCAATGAGGTTTTATGACAGCTTTAACAGTTTCTGCAAAATTTATATGTTCTACCAGTACATCATTTTGGGGAGCGATATAAATTTTACAGCACATCAGAGTTTTATATTACCTACAAACGCCTGATGTAGGATTCACATTAAGTAAGCTCCACATCCACCCACAGTTTTCTATTCTTCAGGGTATTTATGTTTGCCAGGCAAAAGGGACTTCAACACTTTTCTCTTTACAAATGATCATTCCTCCTCCCTCGTTACCTTTCAGTTTAACATCATTCGGTCTGACTATTTGTCTATGGGAGATTCACCCACGCTCTCATCAATTTACATAGCAGACAATCTCTGCACTATTTTTGCTTTCTAGCTCCCACGTATGGGGAGGGTGATGTTTCTGGAGCCACCAAAGACTTGAGTGAGCCAAATGAAAATCAAAGAAGGGAATCTTTATGTCTCTTACTTTCTCTCCCAGCTGGTTTTTGTGTTCTGACAAGTGGGCCTGGAACACAATACTTAAACTCATAACTGCCTTAAGAAATCTGAGCATGTTGTCGCAAAGTCTGTAGGAAAATTCTGGGATCATGATTCCAAAGATTTAGATTCATTGAAATTAGGAAATGAACAAGATAATTCAGAATCAAATTTGTAGCTGAACCTTTGTTGAAGATCTTAGCAGTTAGTTTTTGTATTTTTAGTAGAGGTGGGGTTTCACCATGTTGGCCAGGATGGTCTTGATCTCTTGACCTTGTGATCCACCTGCCTCAGCCTCCCAAAGTGCTGGGATTACAGACATAAGCCACTGTGTCCAGCCTGAAAAGCCATTCTTATTGCCTACTCCCACCTCTCACCTCACTCTCTCAAAAAAATTCTGCTCAATCTACTTGGTTTGAGTAGGACTGGGCTTGAAACCTCAGGCTATAGCAGCAGATATGTGACTCAAGTCTAGCCAATTGGAGTTTTCTTGTGTCCCTGGAATCATAATCTTTGCCAATCACATGATTCAGGGCTTCCAGTGGCCATCTGGAGGTCACACAGGAATATCCTGTCTGAGACTGAAACCTAAAAGAACCCAGAGATGGATACAAAGTGCTAAGACTTCCACTGAACCTCTGAATGCAGCCTACTCCACCTTTAAGACTATTTATTTAGAGCATCCCAATAAATGTCTCCTCTTGACTTAAGCCAATGAATATGAGGAGCAGGCTAAATGCTAACACCTGAGGAGTGAATTCCCATAAACCACATACTTTGGACACCTTATACATATGTTTTTTATACACAAGGTCATTTGTCTCTTTATAACCTGTGCTGTGGCCATTCTTAAGTTATGACATTGATAAACAAGAAATAAAAAGGCATAGGATTCTACTAAAACAGTGTTGCTCCATCCTGATGACAATTTCTGTTTTAGCTGGCCCAGGAGACCACTAGCCTTGACAAAGATAAGACCAGAGGCTTCTAAGTTTAATTCCAAGCAACAGGGAGCCAAGATAAGTATTTGAGCAAAGGAATCACAATTGCAAATTTGCTTTCTAATTTGCAGTTAGAAGCTAAGACTGCAAATCTGTGAAAGAGGGTTGACAACAGAAAGAGATTTGTGTAAGGGACAGCTCCCAAGGCAAGTAGAGAGATGATGCTGGCCTTAGCTAAGGCAGTGGCAAGGAAAGGGGAAGAGAGAACAAGTTATGAAAAAGTTTCAGAACTCAGTAATTCAACAAATAGATATGGGAAAGGAGGTATCAGAATTTCCAGTAAAAAGACAACATGGTAGTGATGCTGTTAATCATCCCAAGAAAGAGGAGAAACATGTACTGGGCAGGTGGAAGGACAAAGGGATGGTAGTTTTCTAAGGTAACTCACCTTTGATGATAGATTTACTGTCTTTAGGAGAACCAGGTGAAGATGCCCAGTGAGCAGTGGACAATATGGTTCTGGAAGTATAGAGAGATATTATGGCTGAAGACATTAATGGTAGGTGACATTAGCATGGAATGGCAGTACAGTCATGGGGATGAATGCATTCACTCAGAAAATGTGCATGGGGGGCCATGGAAGGAAAAGGGGCACACACTCAGGAGCCACTGACATTTAAGGGGTGGATCAATCTGAGGAGACAGTGAAGGAAACCAAGCAGGGCAATCAGAGACAAGGCAGGAGAACCGGAGAAAGTAGGTCCTCAGGGCTTAAAATGGAGAGCATATTCACAAAGAGGAGGGTAGGCTATGATCATCAAACTTGTAAATGTGACAATATCACTGAGTTTTTCAATTTACTTACAAATGAGTAATTTACAAATAATCCCAAAATCACATCTGTTGGAGGGGCCAGATGGAATATGGCATTACTATAGAACTGGCTTTTTGGAGGGAAAATGTCCCTGCCTGGTGACAGCAACACAGCTGAAGATTTGTTCAGCATTAGCCAGCAAACTGTCTCATGCCACTCTCACCTTAGGATGTTCTTTTTCTTTCCCATCCTAATGTGATCAGCCCCTACGGACCATGCTCTGCTTCTCATCACCCAATCCCTATTCTTCTCATGCCTACACACATGTCCTCTCTGCACCACTACCCCCACCTGTACATTACTGCAGACACTCATGACATGCCACACACTCTTTCAAGCACTTTGCATGTATACCACTTTATTTAATCTTCCCTAGGACTCTGTAATGGAGGCACTATTGTTACTTTCATTTTGTCCTTGAAGTCACTGAGATGCTGAGATGTTAAGCAACTTTTCCAAGTTCCCACAACTTGGAATGTCAGACCCAGGGTTCCGCTCTTATTGTACACTGACCTGTTTTTGTGTATGCACATGTGTGTGTTACGTGGTGTTATATGAGAACTTTCAGTGTATCTTACAAACCCTTTGAAGGTTGTGCAAAGATGTTATACTTCAAAATCGTCTTTGGCTTCAGTAATAACAGCCAATGTTTATTAAGTACCTAATAGGTTCACACCTCATGCTAAGTACATAGACTCCATTTATTTCAGTCAACCCCAATGATGTGGATAGGGTTTTTATTATTACTATTATTTTTTGAGACAGAGTCTTGCTGTGTTGCCCAGGTTGGAGTGCAATGGCGTGATCTTGGCTCACTGCAACCTCCACCTCCCAGGTTCAAGCGATTCTCCTGCCTCAGCCTCCTGAGTAGCTGGGATTACAGGTGTGTGCCACCATGCCTGGCTAACTTTTGTATTTTTAGTAGAGATGTGGTTTCACCATGTTGGTCAGGATGGTCTCAAACTCCTGACCTCACAATTCACCCGCCTCACCCTCTCAAAGTGCTGGAACTACAGATGTGAGCCACCGTACCCAGCCTGTTACTTTTATTTCTCTTTTACAAATGGGGGACTTGAAGTTTGAGGAGATTAACTTACTTAAGGTCACCAGTTAGTAGCTGGTATACCTTGGATTTAGACTAACATCGGTGCTAAACTCTACACTATATTCCCTCATATATAGTTGCTTGTATGTAGTAGCCTCAATAAATGAAGAACTTACTGACTGACTGTAATCATACATGCGACTGCAGGGGTACAAACTCACTTCTTGAATGCAGAATTCATCCTGCTTGCTAGCAGTTCCTTTCTACTTTTCATTGAGTGAGAAACTTCAGAGCATGGCTATCATCACATTTTAGATTCAAAACTACGGTGGAAGCTCAATTATCTAAACAAATCAGGGCTCAAAGGTGCTCAGGCATGATGTGGGTTTCACTAATACAGTTTGAAGATTTTAAAAAAGAAATGGAACAATGAAGAAATGTTCAATTTCAGCATGTCAAGGCATAAAAGATAAAAGAAATTGGCTTTAGGGAGTCATTTGAATAATGGGACCATTCAAATAAAGGATGTTCAGATTACTGACTCTGCACTATACTTAATCTACCATAGAGAGAGCTGCACTCTAGAGCATTTGCACTGGCAGTAGTCACCTGCTCTCAACATTCAGCTCAGCCACACTCCCTTCTCCAGATTCCTTACCTCATCTTCAGACCATGGACTGTCTTAAATGCTTTTTGTCACTTTGCAGATGAGGAAATCCCTTGAGTTATGCTTTTTTTGTGGAATGCTGTTATACAGTAGCCAAAAATAAAATCCATTCTATCTCATCTCCTTTTCCAGGTTGGGACCACGTTGTTACTTTCTTTCAATAGAAGCCCTAGAAATAGTAACAGCAAGAATAGTAGTAGGTGATTTTCCAAGTGCGCTTTCAATACCCCAGTCTCCCATTGGATGATTTGCTTGAAGCACTGTTCAGATGGTTGACCTGATTCAAGTCTATCATGGTGTGGTAGAAAAGAATGAGGAAGGAGGTGCCTTGCTTTCCCAAGGTGGAAAAGAGATTCTATTCATTCATGCCATATACTGCTCCATTTATGATACATGGAATGCGTCATATCATACTAAGGGTAACAGAAGAAGAAAGTTGATCAAGAGGCAATTTGACCCAGCCCTCGGTTGGATTATTTGGACTATTTGGAAGAGATGCTTTTAGGATAAAATCACTTGTCCATGTGAAATGTCTGGTTGTCTAGTGAATGTTCCATCTGCAGGATTCGAATAATTTATCTCCTAACATCCAAATGAAATGGAATGGCTGAAACCTAGGAAATAAAATATAAATAAATAAAAACCCTAGGAAAGAAAAAAAGGAAAAATCTCAACAATGAGCCAATGAGTCAGGGGGTGGCAGGTAGGTGGGGAAAGTCCAAACAAATGAAGATTATTCTCTACTGATCTCAGTTATGATGGCTACAAGGAGGTTCCTGGAAACTTAGGTCACAGAATTCACCCACACACACTGAGGAATGAGAGGGGCCAATAGAAGGAGTCATTTTTATGTCTCCACCTCCACCCTGCTTTTTGTAGATTCTATGGCTTAAAAGACATAACAAGAATTTAAATTAAGAGTCTGTTTTATAAAACTTTGCAGACTCCGTGTGCATGCCACAATAGCAATAATAGGAACGTTTAGTAACAGAACCAGTATTTAATACAATGAAAAATGCCAATCCAACTTTCCTTTATCAAGATTTCATCCAGGCTTACCTAAGAAGTGCCATTCCACACCTACTTCTGTACAGACAAACATGCTCAGTGCCTCCACTCCCAGTCCAACTCCCCACCTGAGCTCTACATACAATGACATAGATTTCTGGAATTAGATATTACGCTGCTAAAAACTTTTTAAAAAATGAGAATGCGCATTGGCACTTTGTGCAAGACTAACTTCATAGTCTGAGCTGTGTTCCTTGGCTCTTCTTTTTTTTTTTTTTAACTTTTATTTTAGGTTTGAGGGTACATGAGAAGGTTTATTACATAGGTAAACACATGTCACAGTAGTTTGTTGTACATATTATTTAATAACCCAGGTATTAAGCCCAGTGTTCAATAGTTATCTCTTCTGCTCCTCTCCCTCCTTCCACCCTTCCTCCTCATTAGACCCCAATGTCTGTTGTTCCCTTCTTTGTGTTCATAAATTCATATCATTTAGCTCCCACTTACAAGTAAGAATATGCAGTATTTGATTTTCTGTTCCTGTGTTAGTTTGCTAAGGATAATAGCCTTCAGCTTCTTCCATGTCCTGCAAAAGATATGATCTTGTTCTTTTTCATGGCTACATAGTATTCCATAGTATATATGTACCACATTTTCCTTATACAATCTGTCATTGATGGGCATGTAGGTTGTTTCTATGTGTTTGCTATTGTAAATAGTGCTGCATGTGCATGTGTAGTTATGGTAGAATAAGTTGTATTCATCTGGGTATATATCTAGTAATGAGATTGCTGGGTCAAATGGAGCTTCTGTTTTTAGCTCTTTGAGGAATTACTATACTGCTTTCCATAATGGTTGCACTAATTTACACTTCCACCAACAGTGTATAAGTGTTCCCTTTTCTCTGCAACCTCACCAGCATATTTGTTGTTAGATATTCAAAGCCCTTAATGTAATTCCAAAGCTTCTTTTGATTCTTTGTGTTACTAAAGGTGAGATTTTGAGCAGAGACTGTTCTTTTATTTAGGAATGCATGTTAATGATTGTTTTGGTTTTGAAAAGCTCTGCATAGCAAATAAATAAGAATTGGGGAATGTTTTTCTGGAAAGGATAAGAGAAAAGAGGTGGGGTTCTGTGGTCCTGGAGAAATGAGGAGATAGAAATAAAGGTAAACAGCTGTAGTAACATTACAGTGTGTTACACAGGTAATTCCTAGCAGAAATGGCCAGTCATGAGAAAAGAGAGAATTAACTTCAGGAATAGTAATATCTTCTGTTATACTTCAGGCTGTAAAATAAGCTCCCTTTGTTATTGAAAATTTATTTTCTATAAATTTTGGGGACACCTTGGGGAGTTAATGGAATGTGTCTGTTATTGAGATAGGACAGTGAAGGAAATAGTGGCTTCCACAGGTCACACTCGCTTTGAGGCTAGCAGAGTACCAGCAGCATCACTTTGACGGAAAGCAGCAGTTCTGAATTTCTAGGGGATTCCCAGCAGCCAAATTCTCTAAAATCCAATGTAATCAGGCAACGAGAACAGAGCAGCCAGTCTTATGTAACCTGAGTCCAGGAGGAGATGCAAAATAAATTTCTTTTCCCCTAAGTGTAAAGGAAGATGGGATGACGGAATGATGGAGCAGTAGGTTAGATACCAATATATGTGGCTTCAGACAAACCAGATGGCAGATAATTGAGTTATAATTCATCCAATAAGAGTTTATTGAGCACCTGTTATGTGGTAGGCACTGTGCCAGGTGCTAGGAATATCAAATCCAATTACACAGACAGTATCCTCAACAAATGTACACGTAGAGAAGAAGACAAGCACAGGGATCAGCAATCGCCCCACAGTGAGATGAACATGATGATGAGGATGATGCTCCTAACAGCTAGCACTTCTCAAGTGCTTGCTGTATGCTTGGCACTGAGCTCAGTGCCTTTCATGTTCTGTAACATTTACTCTTCCCAAGAATTCGATATGAAACATCTCTTCAGCAGCCCTGTCTTATGGACTTAGTTAATCTAACATTTTTGCCCAAGTTCTTAATGCTTATATACTTCTTGATTAGGATGCTGAAACCTTGTAGTCTTATTCCAGGGTCTGTCCTCTTTATGGGGAGTTATGGGAGTCGAGGGGAGGAGCAGGTGAATCATTTGGTCATGATGGCTTTAAAGAAAGGGAACAGTTAATATCCAAACTGATGCTAAAATATGAGTAAAGCTTCATAACAGGTGTTGGGGAATGGGAGTGGGGAAAGGATGTATGTATATGCAAGTCGAAAGCAGTGGACTAATCTGCGCTGCTTCTGGAGATATCCACAGCATGTCTGGCTGAGAGTGCTTTAGTTTAGATGAAGTATAACGATGAAGGGGGGAGTGTGGCATGGGAGGGAAAGTGGGGACCTATCAGAGATGAGCTTACAGAACTAAGCAGATTCTAATCGTGGTAGGTCTGGTGTGCCAAGCCAAGGAGTTTGAAATATAAAGGCTTGAAGTCCATGGAGACAACTTCAGGAGTAGGGTGACCTGATCAGAGTATGTTGGAAGAGGTCACTCTGGCAGCACAAGAGGGACAGGAGTGGTTGGAGAGTGAAAGTGAGA